>JAGDQP010020382.1:5396-16335 GCA_022664845.1 Lepisma saccharinum | reverse complement strand
TATATTAACCGTGTGGAAATTTGAAGAGTATCTTCCAGTTTTCTTAGGTAAGTAGAAACGTTTTAACAATCAAGATATAACTCTTAACGAAAAATTTTAAACTGTCTATTTTAAATAGTATTGACAAGTCTTGTAAAAGCATAAATCTTTCAATGTAGCAATATTCGTTTCAATAGCAAGTAGTTGTCCATGATCATTTTATTGCTTGTATCATTTTATTATTTTTTCCGTATGAACTATTATCTGTTCTCGGCAGTATACAAGGATTTCGCCAGATTTTTACTTTCGGTGGGACGTAAAGTCAAAATTGGGAGAGTTTAATTGTAGTGTTGCATAGTTAATATCGATTTTTCACCGTAAAACTTTCAAGGTTGGATGGGTACTCTCTAGGATTTGGAGGTGACACGCCTCTACAGGAGACGGGGGCTGGCGGAATCACTGACAATATCCTTTTTACTGATATTGAAACTGTTGCTTTTACCAGACTTGCCAAAACTATAGATAGTTTAAAACTTTTCGTTAACGTTTCTTGACGGTCAACACGTTTCTACGTTTCATTACATACGGTTAATATAACATTACGTACTGTAAAATCCCTATGCTCGCAATGGTAGAAGTACATGTCATAGGGATAATATAACATTAGATACTGTTAGGGTGAAGGGTAAATTCTCCTGCATACGGATAATTCAACATTACGTACTACTAAATCATCATTACTCTACTGGGATCGTTGCGTGTCATAACGACAATATAACATTGTGCTTGTGTTATTTCCATAAGGAGTAATGAGAAAAACACATTACATAATGCATACTTGCTTCTTCGTTATGACGTCATCATTTGGTTTCGTACTGTACTGTAAAACAACCATTACAAACTTAACATGAAGCGAAATGTTAAATTCTACTTTCGTACAGCTGTCCACAAATCAGTTGTAGTTTACGATTAAATTTAGCAGGAAATTTCTCTCAGTGCATTGAGGAACGCCCAGTTGTTATCTACGCCATTTAAAACCAGTGTAGCGGCAGCTGCTACCCTGTCATCTCACTTACGTTCATTACATCCCGTCAACGAAACAATCATATGTAAGGCAAGGGCGACAAGACCGGTACTCCTTACAACTTAAACTCCGCCAGGATATGTTGGTTGGTTGGTTTCGTAATGGACCTTATTCCATAGATGTGGTCCATACACTACGGGTGCCACGCGGTAATCACCAGCTGGCAAGCAGCACACTAGTTTTTTCATATATTTTTATCTTAGCTCACATTATAAGTAATAAAGCAGAAACGAGAAATAAATCGTTTAAAAGCTTTGGAAACGTTTTTCTTCCTCAACTAATCGTAGAGTTAAGTTTAGTGCAACAGATTGGGATGCAAGTCTACGAATTTATATGGAAGCTATCTGAGAATTTCTGGATTGCGCCACGTACAGCCAAGGCAATTTCCCAGTAGCACGCAAAAGTTGAGAAACGGTGGATTCAACGTTAGCCCCGCTACATAATGTTAATGTTGTATATGTATCTAAATATCTGCGTGTTTATTCGAGGTTTAAAATCAACGTCAAGAAGTGGAGTATTTTGGAAAGATTTCTGTAACGTTGTATTTGCCCAACTGTTCAACGGCTCAAAACCACGTTTTTCATTTGACCAAAAGAGAACATTGAACTTCATGACGGAGAGTTACTCAACACAGTTGCTGTCTTCTTCCATTTCTTTCACGTTGATATATTGATTTTGTTTGTAAATTTTCCACCTGTCTGCAGTGGGATTCGAAGCTGGAACTTTCTGCATTCGTCGTTGGTAGCTTGTCACTCTAACTGCTCGGCCACGAAGGCTCCTCATGCTCTGTAATATTTTACTGTTCCTTTTATGTTACATATTTGAATGACTCCTGTGTATAAAACGTTACCCTAACCCCGAAAGTAATACAATCTTTTAATAATGTTATCAAATATCTAATGGGCCAGGGTGGGAGAGAAAAAAAATTAATGAACTAATAGAAGATACAATCAGTTGTAACACAAGATACAATTAGCAATCCTAATGAATTCTAGCCTATACTAGAGTGACCATTTACCCCCGGTTTCCGGTCAGTTTTCCCAGATTAAGGCATTTATCGCTGGCTATTTGTCACCCTGGTTTGAAGAATAAATATCCTTCGGAAATTTTTTATTGTTTTTATTACAAAGAAACATTCGGACTTCTGTCTAGGGCTACCAGACATACTCTTTTCAGTGATCCTAATTTTGTTTTCTCTACTTTTTCGCTAAATCCTTGAACTGTACCCTTTTGTGATTTCTAAGATTGTATTACGAATTTTCCGATTGGCTTTAACGCTCATTTCTAAACTCCAAATTCAAGGGGTATAGATAAAAAGTGTTATGAATCTACAGGATATAGAGTAAGGGAGAATGTTGTACCTTGCACCATTTTTTTAAAAATAATCCTACTAAAATATCGATAACGACTGCAATACTGTTAAAATCCCCAGACATCCGTGCCCAGATAGCACAGTGAACTTACAACAAGTCTGAGATGCCAAGTCTGCAAGTTTACAACAAGTTTGACATTGTAAACTTGTCACATCAAACTTGCTACAAACCTGGCTTGCCAAAATGGTGGGCCAACAAAGGGAAAATCTTAACTGAAGGTTACTAACAATAGTTATTGTTTATTAGTATACTTACTTAGTCGGACTTCCTCTATTCCTTTCGTGATTATATATTAACTAGTTTGTAAATTTTTCAGCTGTCTACAGTGCGATTCGAACATAGAATCTTCAGATTCGTTTTTGTCTAGCACAGACACCACTGCCCTATGGAGTCATCTCCTGAGTGCCTTCTATTTACTTGTCCCTTTATGTTACGAAAACTGCTTCTGAAGCAAAGGTATGCATACAGGCTTGAATTCAATCCTGTATTAGAGCTATGAAGACTGCTTGGTTGACTTTTCCCAAGCGAGCCCCCTCAGAGAATTCATAAATATGTATAGTTTACTGTTCGTGTCGATACCGTATTGCTTTCTTGGTGTTTGCATTGCGTATTGTGAGGAAAAAATATGTAATCTGAACTGTTAACCTATTTTCATGAATTGCGTACAATTTTGAAAATTGTGCAGTGTGTTGAAAAATATAAAAGAAAGGAAAGGGAAGCAAATATTTATGAGTTGTTTTAAAAAAAGATAAAATCTTTATCTTGCCGGGTATCGAACCGTCTTTCCAGTTAGTAATCAAACACACTTTCATTACGCCAAGCCGAGAACTAGTTACGAGCCCTTTGGGACCGTAGCCATGGATGATTTTCCCAATTTGACGCGGCAGTTTGTCATTGTCAATTTGGTTACCAACTCTGCAACATACTTGATACACCATATTTGTCCCGATATGCAAGAAATAAGGCTAATGCGGCATGCATGTTTGTCATAATTAATTTTCCCACAACGCTGCAAAATACTTGGTGCGTGAAGTTTATCATGGCAACGAAAAATCAAAGCTAGTCTAAACTTGACATAAGTCATAGACCTCTTAATAGATAGATTAGCACGCTTCCCCATTTCTGTCTGCGCTAAAACTAATGGGTTTTTAGTGCACGTGATTTTGAATTCATCCAGAATATGAGGTCTGTGCTATCTAGCGGATGAATTCAAAATCACGTGCTCTGAATAAAAACCCCTTAGTTTTGGGGAAGCGTGCTAAGTTTATCTATTATGAGGTCTATGCATAAACTTGCGTGTTATTTGGGATGGGAATTTGAACCCGTAACCAAGTATTCGGCAGGTCAGCGATCTAAGTCCACAGAGCTATCGAGGTCGGCGATTTTCTTAATGTTCAATAACACTACTCTGCATGTAAAAAAAAAAACAACTATGTTTTCGATGTAAGAGTTGTTTCCTTATAATTTTAGGACGCTGAATACGAGTGTAGTATCAGTTTTCCCCCATTACGTCAGACGTAACTTTAAATGAGAGTATCAAATTTTCACCTTACCATTCAACTGTATCATAATATGGACAACGTTATAAGGCCCTCTGTGCACATGAATTTATCATAAACCTCCTATTTAGAAAGAAACATTCGTTTAGCCATGTTCTCTCATTCTTACAATGGATATCCTTTCTTTTCAGCGATCAGCAGTAGGCAGGCGGCCATCATGTTAATCATCCAGCTGTTTTCGTACTACTTTTGAATATTTTGAAGTCCGGATGAAAACGTGAATATGAATGTTCAATATTCTAAACGAGGAGTACACTTCTTGTACATTTTAAATGAGTCTACTTTTATATCCGTCACGTTTTTCGCTTTATATTGAAGAATTTCCATGCAAATATGATTATATCGCAATTTATAAGGATAAATTGCGAACCAACTGTACAAGAACACAGATGTGGTTAAAAGTTCACTCACTTAGAATACAAAAAGAGCACTTGTTTTATGATGAAATGTTTACGATTTATGACAAACCAGACGTGATAGAACCAAACTGATTACATTTTTTTTTTAATCAGCGTAAAAAAAAATCAGTTCAGGAACATCTATTTGTTTCGAAACATGAAAAGGTATTCAGAGCAGCGTAATTAGAGTGTACATAAACCTCACAAGGACCTGGAAAAATATTTTTCGGGAGCCCAATTTAACTGTCTGTAGTTAAATTTGAGTAATTAACATAAAACGAAGAAAGGTGGAAAATTTTATTTAGATTTAACTTTTGAGTGGATTCCTTGTTACTGCGTTCAATGTTGTTGTCTCTTCGTGTGCTTCATTTCATCATCCGTTTTTCCTCTCTTTCTTTGTCTTTATCTCTCTCTCTCTTCCTTTCTTTCTCTCTCTCTCTCTCTCTCTCTCTCTCTCACGTACACACACACACTTTTTCTTTACTGCACTGATGTTTACAAGTAAGTGTGTGTGTGTATGCATCTGCAAGCAAGTCGAAAGAAGGAAAAGCGCATTCCTTCCACAAGACACCATTCAACCCTATTGGCCATAATCTTGATGTGGTGTCTAACCTATTTGGCCGCTAGTTCTAAATCACGCCAAGTTTATTTCAAGACCCATCCACATGTTGATGTCACGGCGACAACATTGTGTTTTTTTCGTTGCGTTTCTCTTGTCATGAAAGCGTTTCCGCCATGACGTTTTGTAGACGAATGCATCATTTGCTGAGGACACTCGTCCTTCACAAATGCTGAGCTCATGCTCCGAAGAATTAGAGCTTGTCACCGGAGACTTAAACATATCCCCGTTGACAGCTGTTAGTTGGCCATGAAGTCGATGTCTAGACGATTGCAACAAAACATAATTTGGACTGTCAACGTGCCATCTATACTTTTGAAAAGTAAACAAAATGAATATGACAACGACACGAGTCATTCGGTTCTAAAACTTCCGCCTTCGTTTTTTATTTTTTTATTTCACTAATCGTTTTGGTGATGCATATTTTTACAAGCAACAAGTGTAATGTACTTTTCATAAGAGAAGAAAATTTGTACAAACGAATAGTCCAACATAACTCTAAAGCTAATCGAGTTACTGTCGCGCTATGAATAAATTGCACGACTAGCCAATGATATCAACAAATAGCGTTGGGCTAGGCTCAAGAACGGTTAAGACACAAAAGAAAAATAAATTGACCCTCAGGGGTTTTCCAAAGTTTCCCTCAGTTTCGTTAGGCGAATACCAGTATAGTGCCTGCACTGTTGAAAATTTTTCGGAACATTCCTAGAGAAAACTAGGTAACCATATCCTGTAATGCACTGTATGTACACTTTCCAGTAACTTGGCTAATAAAAACCAGCCACCATTTAGTTTCCAGGAATACTGGGAGCAAGAGTAAGAAATAGAAGCGAGATTTGAACACATGTTGTTCGGTTAGAAGCCCAGCGTCTTACTGAGTGGACTAAACTGCTAGTGAAGAAAACACTACGTCAAAACAGTATAGAGGGACAGAAATACGTTGCCTTACACCTCCAAAACGTAAACAAAGTTACTTCCATGAGTCCACGACTTACGCCATGCTTTAATAACTTTTTCTATTTGTCATTTAGGGATCGTAATCTCTATTCACTGAGAATATTTCCCATTTCTGCTGAAGTGTATGATCAAAATGACGACAGCAAACACTTGATTAGAATTGCACACACAGTTACGATAAGATACAATATTTTCTCTTTCTGCGCATGTGCGAATATGAAAATTGAGACATTTGAATAAGTCAAACGAAACCTTTCGATACCTTTTCAGGATTACTGAAAATGAGTGCAAATACTAACAATCATCTGAAACATTACTGGATATATCAAGGTATTTTATCATTTTTTTTAGCATTGTCTTCACCTTCCTTGCCTCGGTAAGTGTGGTTGCTGCGGGACGTCATCTCTCAGAATGGTCAACTCAGCTGCTTGTCTGGTTGCATAAAATAAATCAAATAAACAATAAACTGGTGAGTAAAGAATTCAGATACTTAGTCGACGCCTTGTGATTTTTCAGAACAAACAGGAAAACAGGTGAAATTTACAGAACACTGAAACTTATCGTATCCTAGAAGTACATTTACGAATATAACGGACATCTAAAGGAAATCATCGACTGGAAATTTAAACATACGAAATTTAAGAATCCTAGCTGTGCATAAAATATTGGTGATATTCAACGCAAGTAACAACCGGTTCGTACCACCTGTAACTACTAAGTAAGTGAGGCTTGCTAATTAAGGATTGCAAGGCTTTGCCACTTAGAATTTTTCACATACGGTATATCACATTTTGCAAGAACAGAATTCGAATGAAAGATTCACAAAAATTACAATAACTTTTCTGAACATGGAGGACTCTAACTTACATAACTGGAAATTAATAGCTACTGAATTGAAAGTTGCGGAGATTCGCACTCTTTAATCACACCTTCAATATTGTGTAGTATGGAGTTCGTTTCTCAATCAAGATTTGATATACCTTTCTGTATCCCATTTGTTGACGGGTAGCCTTGAAAGCTCATGATGTCCATCATATGATAGGTGTTGGTAATCGGTTCTTCCGAATGTGTAGGTGAGGTTCATGACGCTGAATGATTGTTGTACTTTAACTAAACAATGGTATGGATGATTTTTTCTACAACTTTCTGTGTGGTAAGAAGAGAGATCTAATTCCCTATATTCCTATTGTCCACATAGGTAACTAAAGCATTGATACAGGTGTCAAATGCAACCGGTTCGGCGAACCAGCCAAAATGTTAACAGCTGGTTCGTGAACTGGATGAATATCAACATTGTGCATAACTGCCCTTGTGTAGGATTAGCAACATGCACCTAACCTATGTAGTTGCCTTGGTTGTTGCTATGAGAAAGTCGAGCGGGTTCATACTCTGCATGGGCAGGTCATTCCGACTGTGATTTTACAATTTTTTTTCTAAGTCGTGCCAGACGTATCAGGTTTGCTCTAGCCACAATCTTCCCCATTCCTTTCCTCAGATGTTGTACTCGTCGAGCCAAGGGACGTCATCTACCCGATTTGAGAAGTGTTTAGGCCTTTGAATCAATACAGTCCAAAATTTCAATTGAAACTAAACGAACGACATGCAAACAGATTCACGTCCAAAAATTCATACCGGTGCCGTATCTGTTCACTAACTGAACAGAGCGACCAGAGTAGCTTGAATCAGAGAGCCCGCTTCTAGTTCCTTGACATTTATTATTACGTTTTCATTTCACAAGAAAATTGTATGATGTACTTTAAAACCAAAGCTAGTGTAGGCCTATTTCATGGAACATGTTCTGCATCAAGTTAGATTGAATGTCTAGTACCGGTATATCCACAGAAAAGGAAGTTTTCAACAAAATAGTGATCAAACTGAAATATAACTGTATACCTAGTGACAGCTATGATTGTAATTATAGCTCAAGTTCTCCAGTGCAACCATTGTTATGTCTTAATTCAACCCCTAGACGACCTGACCTACGAAAACCTAGCATAGGTTTCAAAATATGACAACGGAATCACAGTTATTATGAGCTACGATCAACATGTGTAGATCTTTCACCACACAAGGGTTTGTGACTGTTTTCGCACTTTAAAAGACATGTTTCGTAAAATTGCCTATCTTAATTTTCAAGCTTTGAAAACGAAAATTAGAGTCATTCTACAAGTTATTCATAGTTGACTTCAATGTTACTCTTCTACATGTCCACACACAAACTTATTTTTCAGAGCCTTTTCTTTGCCCTTGTAGAGTGAAATGATGCACTCTTACATAGAATGTACACCGAATCGGTGTTATCAAAAAGTTTATGACGAAAATATGAACATTTAATACTAAACTAACTCTACAATTCCACTTTCAATTCCCACATCCAATAGGATGACCGTTTCTAAAGGAAGAGATTAGGGCTTCTACTGTTCGTACCATCTCCATATCTGCTTAGTGGAACTGAGAAAAACCCTGCTGAAACCGTAATCAATATGGAGGTATTGACAGGCTTTATTTGATTGAATATATTCATTGGTATGTCGTGAAGTAAGTTAGTTTCTGCAGCACTTAAATCTATGTAGTTCATGGTTTGAGTCAAGTAAACTTGCCTCTGTGTGACTGCACAACACAGACTACAGTCCCGAAATACAACCTCGTTATTATTTTACCTACTAAATGTTCTTCTAATTGGCAGCGATAATTTTCAGTTAAAACCCTTTTAACCATCTCTTTCAAATAAAGTTGTATTCTGAGCAGGCTACCATGGACATGCGCTTCTTATAGAATTCCTACCATTTCTGAATTAACATTGCGGCAAGACAACAAACAAATGAAGGTCACAAGAAAAGAACGTGTTTTGTCCAATTTTTGCGAAATTGAGATGAGTGTCTTTACTTAGCTCTTTGAAGGGACTTTTCAACAAGCTAGCATGCATGAAGATAGCTACAAGCACATCTTTATTTGATGTGTCGGTATACTCAATGCTGTTTATTGACTTTTAAAACACTCTCCTGTAAAATCAATAAAATGGACAAAGCGCGTTCTTTTCCTGTAGTTTTCAAATGGTACATACCTCCTGTTCATGTTAGTTACAGGCAGCTCTGCTGACAGTACCTATGAGTACTTATTTGTGTGAATTTCTAATATACACTGAATAATTCAAACCATAAATGTAATTAAACTTGAACCTGAAGCCGTGGCTCACTGTAGGCCTACATTATGATCACTAAGGTTCCAAGCAGCGCTTCAATTTGCAGACGACAATAATCATTTGAAGTTGTATCAATACATAAACCCTCCCATGGCTCAAAAACAGATGCTGGTTCATTTAATCCCTTTCACAGTGTAAACTTTATAGTTCTTGTGATGATTGTGCATCTGTTAGGATTCGTTCGATCAACCTACCATTGATATATGGATTTTGGTTACTAAGCCAATAACTAGAATTTAGAAACGTGTAATCCATAAACTGAATTTGTTCCTTATTCTTGTGTGGACCATGTTCCAACAATTTTGAGGAGAAAAGGCCGTTGCTGTAATAATTCATTCCCTTATTCAGATATGTTAGTTCAATACCGGTATTAAATTAACCTAAATAACCTAACCACTGACTCATAGCCTATATGCTTTGCAGTGTCTATTATTCGTACTTGTACCAAGGTACTCTCTCTTCAGATTAAACATGTAGACAAAATACATTGTACTTCTTGAGAGTAAGTGTTTCATTAATATGAATAGGTCTACAGTTTGAACTAGTAACATACTAAAACGCTTTTTTTTGCTGTAATGTGTGGTAGTTAACATCACAGTCTTTTTTATGTAAACTATATAGCAGCATAAGCACTGAAATGTCACGTTTTCATCCTTGGGAGTGAAAGGTTCTTTATTATTTGAAGTAGTGCTGTTTTAATGACTAGAGTTAGGTGTGGGTAATTAATTTACAACAGATTTTACTTTACAACATAACTTTTATACAAAAGCTGTTCACTTTTATACAAAATAATATTACATATAGTGGAAGTGTTAACACATTGAATTTCTGAAGACAGGTAATATCTTAAACATCTTGTGGAGTTGTGGCAATGTCTGTCTTGCAACCTCACCTTTTTCAGCCAATATATCTTCAACATTATTCTTTTCTTGAAGGTAAGGGAAACAAATTCAAATTTTCCTTGATGTAATGAAGGTTATAACAACCTGAGCAACAAAGTATTTCCACTTCTTCTTCACTGATAATTTAAATATGAATTTCACGTTTCTAGTCTTACACTGTTTATACTAAAACACTACATTGTGTCACCATACTGAATCAGTACCTGGAAACGTTAAATGGCTTACTTAATAAGTGGAACATCACACATATTATCATAGCTGTCTTTACACTTCCATAAAAATATTTCTAGATGTGACAATTTATATCAATGTGCAACGTTCTTCTACCAATCCAAATATTTCTTAAAATAATGAAGGTAACAACCCGAGCAACAAAGTATTACCTCTTCTTGTTCACTGTTAATTTAGATATGAATATTACGTTTCTAGTCTCACACTGCTAGAGACTACATTTGTTTCACCATACTGAATCAGTACCTGGAAACGTTAAATGGCTTATTTAATAAGTGAAATATCACAAATGGTATATAAATTTCACGGTTGTTATCTCACACTGCTTATACTAATACACTAAATTTGTGATGCCATAATGAATCAGTACTTGAAAACATTAAATATATTAGTAAATGAAATATAACAAATGCCATCACAGTTGTCTATACACTTGCATATTTTCGTGTGACTATCAATTGTGCACAAATAGCCACCTAAAATTGGCCATATATCAACAAAAGACATCCACTTAACCATCACTGGAGTGTTCTTCCTCTTCAGGAATATCTGGAAGCATCTTTGATCGTACTATATCCGCAAGAAGACGATCAGGCTTGAATCTCTGATATGCCTTCAGGATGGTTCTGCGAGGG
>JAGDQP010020381.1:0-32035 GCA_022664845.1 Lepisma saccharinum | reverse complement strand
ATTGTAATATCAATCTAGATACAGGAATTGACTGTTGAAGGGTCTAATAGCTCTGAGCCTTTCGTGTGGGCGTCAACGCGAAACATTGTCACGGGTTATCAGCTTGTGTTGTTAGCGAGGCAGCAAGTCAATCAACTGGGACAAATGTTTTCTTGCTCAGGTCTAGCCAAGTCTTATCGTTTGAGAATTTTTGTGTGATTCAAGACGGTATGAGTCATGTGTCCAAATTTAAATATGGTACTCCACAAGCTACTAAAGATTCTGTATAATTCCTTACTCAACCATTCTGTCCGTCTCGACAATTTCCAACTCAGAAACTACTAAGACAACATAAAGCATGATGCCCATACTGCCTCCTGCCAAGCAATTGTTAGGAGTTTTTTGAGGAAAAAGTTAAGTGAACAGATTGATAACTTCTTTGTAGCAATAAAGTGACATCTGCTGTCTTAACAATTTGCCGGGACAACGGAACACATGACGGAAAAGGATAGTCCCGTTAAAAACAGGACGTCCAGTCATCCTACTATAAAGGAACGAAGCGCCATGAATAAAATTTAATTCAATAAGTTCATGGAGAGAATACATTTAACCGCATATTTATTTCTGTTGCTTCATTGAAACTAGCAGACAATAGGTTCGCTTTTCTGACGATTTTTACCTCACTCGTAACGTAATAAAAATCGTCCTATCAACAGTTAATTAAAGGATAATCTAATTTAAGTAAATTAATCACGCCGTTTTGCATTCCGGAAAAAATATTCAGGGCGGAGAGGTGACTCGAACTGACAACCCTTTGCTTCGCGGTCGGCAAGCTTTAACCACTACACCACAGAGTGCACTGCTCTATCGTACTTTCATTAGCGTTTATTAGCGCAGCATTAATGACAGTCTTCACTTCGAAATTTCAAACCAATATTGTGTCTTTCTTCTCGCCTTCTCGTGGATATAATAGCTTATGCTACATGTTTATGCAATGCATATGCTGTATCTGTAACTTTTGTTTGTGTAATGTTTTATTTGAAAGAACATTGTCTCTAATCTCAGTTGCTGGTAATACTAAAGATATACACTGTTTCATAGAGCCAAGAGTAATATCCCTTCTTTCCCCTGTATTTCCCTATGTTGCCAAATCTCTCAAGTTTGGACTTAATTTTTTTCGATCATTCTTCATGTTTCTGTTTTTTCGTTGTAATTTCATTATTTATTAATAATTTTGTGACAAAATTTCAGGAAATATTTGTCTTTACATACTTCATCGTGTTTAACAATTAAGGAAACGCCAGAATTGAAGGAGAAAAATATTATTTGTCAAAAACTGTCAAACAAACACATGCGGAAATTTTTTTTTGAGCGTGAGTGTACGTCTGCTCCCATCTCTTTCTAACTGGGAGGTGAGTTAGTGTTCAGGACTTTCAGTATTCTGACTCGAAAGGTTTCGTCAAAGGTGCAGCCGTGGTAATAAGTGTGTTCAGATATAGCGAGGTGCGGAAGTTGAGATTTGGAAGGGTAGCGATGGTTGTTGATGCGGTATGTTAGAGGAGTTTGGGTTTCGCCAACGTAGAAGGCAGAACATAGGTTACAGAGTATGAGATAAACGAGGTTGAAAGATATAAAATTTCCGGAGTGTCGGAAAGGGAACTTTTTCTCGTGGGTGACAGGATGTACGCAGGAAAGACTGGGATCAAAAATAGAACAGGGTTTTCAGCGGGGTCTATTGCAATTTCCAGGTTTGGGGAAGGAGCGGGATTGGTCCAGTTCTGGTGAGAATCGTGTTGAGGTTCGCAGGATTGCGGTGGCACAATTTTGGGAAAAGTCTTTGTAAGACGGGAAAAGTCTGTTTCAGGTGCTCCAGTGAGTACGGGGTGTACCAGTTTGAGGAGCTTTTGGAGGGCCTGAAGGCTGTGGTGGTACTGGGTGAGAAGTTGAGGAGCGAAAGGAGCTACGCGGAGAGGTCGGTTGGAATTGGGATGATTACGGGCACGCTTCAGTTGTTTACGGATGAGGGGTATCTACGATCAGTGAGAGCTGAGGAGATGGTAGTGAAATAGTTTTGGAGCAGGTCATCAGAGGAGCAGATGCGGGAGCCCCGGACAGCAAGAGCGTTTGGTATGGTATGGATGAAAGCTGTTAAAATGGAGATACTGCATACTGTTGGTATGTTTGATGTGAAGGCATGTCTAAAGTCGATTGTTCTTGAGCCAGATATATCTAGATATATATCAATAACTCTGGAAAATAATTAGGGAACTTGGAAAACTCACGGAAATCTCAGGGAAAACAAATTTAGAATTTGCGTGGCAAACCTGGGTGCATTAAGTTGAGGAAGAACGTTATGTAGTTTCGATAATATTATGGAATAGACAAGCCGGAACTGTGATTTTACTTTGGCCGGAATTTTTGTACTTCTTGTTCTGAGTTTTATTACCATATGGAAATTAAGCGATGATGTGTGAATCCATGTGGGCAAGTGTCATGAAAATGTTCTATATAGGTAACTTCATTGCAATCCAAATTATAGATTAATTCGATTTATAAACGATTAGGTTCCGAATTGCACATTTTGCTTCAACCAAATAATATGTATTATTATCGTATAATCTTCGGTGTCTGGGGACACTGTGTTAGGAGATATCTTTGTTTAAGTGGAACTTGTAATTAATTAGTCTTAATAATAATAATAATAATAATAATAACAAAGAAGACCAACAACCGACCCGTGACAATTTCGGACGCACGAATAGTACCGTAAAATAGTGTGAATAGGAACAAAAATCTAGGCTTTTGATTTCCATTTTCTATATGAATTGCTTCTTGGTGTAGAATATTTCCCTAAATATGTAGATAAATATGATATAAACAACCACATATTTTGTTTTCTTCCAATCAAATAATAATAAAATGTTACTTTCTTTGTTTTCTGTTCACCCCATGAATGGGGAGAATAGAAACACCTGCAAATGTTAATGTTTTTTTTTTACTTAAATGATCACTAGGAGCAATGGAAAGTCAAGTGCATTTTTAATAAAAAATAAAACTTAGCAGTAACATTCTGTGAATAGATTATCACTTGTAAGTACTTTTGTCCCTTTAAGGTACCTATACAAATGTATTCGAATTGTTAGACTCAGTCCAGAAAGTCTCCAATTTTCTCTTTTGTATCTAATTACCAAGGCTTATATCACTTACTATTAGGTCAGAGTACTAGTATTTTATACTGCGCTTGTTTATATTAAACTAGAGTACTTTGATAAAGTGATACTCTTGAACTGAGGTGCCAGCTTGGAAGGGCGTTCTGCAGATCATGCTTGAGTTATATTGTGGTTTTTCGCGCCAACATGTTAGCATTGTAACTCGCTGTTCTTTACAGTTGTATGAGGATACAATGTATAATGTTACACAGTTGCAGTTGATCACTTTAAAATTATTTTAGTGCGTTTGTACACTTTAAAAAAATATTTTAGCGAGTTTGTTTATATATTTATATTTTTCTGGGAAGTTATGTAATTTCGACATAATATGAAAGGCCAGAGCGATTTTTGCGCCCAAAATTGCAGTTGTGAAAGGTCTTTTCGGGGAAGAAAGATATAAATAGAGACTATTTTTTCTTGTAGAGCTATTGTGTGTAAAATATATACGATGGATCTGTGTTCTGATGAGGGAGAAACAAAACAAATCAGCAAAACAGAGTTGAAAGGAGTGGGCGCTAACACAAGCTGTTATCCAGTAAGCATTAAAAAACTCAAAACTTTGGTTCTGATAAACAAGAAAGCACTCTCAAAGTCTTAGGCACAAATATGGCTGGTTATGGTGCAGGAATTATTCCTGGGAGTGTTACAGGAACTCTTTGTTTAGGTAGCGAAAAGTCTTACCGACTAAGGAAGAAAGAACAAAATACTCCACAAAGTAACGAAGTATCTAGATGGTCTAGCATACTCCAATTATGCAAAGAAGCGACTCCAGTGGGCACAAGGACTAAAACACAGAACTTCTAATCAGTAGATGAAAATATGTTTCACTATATCTTATGGATGTTGACGATATGTTCGTCGTTGAGCTGGGGGGATGTTTAAATTGCTATGTGTAAATCATCCTATGTCAATTATGGTTTGGGGTATAATGTCTAAAAGAAAATAATAAATAAGAAAAGTGCTTTGTTTAGTTGATATCTTGATGCTGATTCACTGGAAAGAATTGAAAAATATATCTGCGGCAATTAACTAATTTTCAAAGGCTTCGCTCCTTTAGTTTGACGTGCTTAATAGAAGTTTCTGTAGATACTTCATACAACATACCAGTTTTTCTTCAAAACAGTGTTGTTACGCTGCAGGCCCTTACTTCAAGATTTACATTACATTGGGATAAATCTCGTTGTGTAGGGGTTTTCCGCGGGTTTGTTCCAAAGCAATTATCTCGTTCCTTCTTTTAAAATATTTAGGACCTGTTTGCAGGCAATAGAAAGATTATTAGAAGCCATGGTATATTCTTGAGGTCTCGGGATATTACATCCTGGCTTCTCCTTATTGCCTATTAGCAAGGGGAAACTATCAACGAGGTCAGAATGCTTTATTGCAGTCGTTTATATGAAACAGCCGTTCCAAAAAGTAAAACTGGATTGAGACTAGATCATGAGATAGTTAATTTAATACCATGTTAGGATATCAACCAATATAAGATAAATCACTGATGCACTGATAGTAATAGTTTTTTTGTTTTTTTTTTCACCAGTAAATCATCAACACCTTAACAAAATTACTTTATACTTTTTCGTATAATATTCAGAAACGATAACATTTCATACGTCCAGTTAACAATTCAGTCATATAAGTCACACAACCCCAAAAAATGTACGAATTTATCTAATGTAAGTTGTACAAGATACTCCCTCAAACAGTGCTGCTAATGTACGATGATGATAAATATTATGCACGTCAGAATTGTGACTCGAAAGTTCCTGAGGAAGATAAGCAAACCTTGGGGGAATGATAATCTTCCATCGAGTAGGTAATGTCAGTGTTCTAACAGGGTTCCCACTCACCTGGAAAACCTGGAATAGTCAGGGAATCCAGCTTAGCACTAAAAAGTCCTAGAAAAGTCAGGGAATTTCACTAAAATGTCTGAAAACCTGGAAAAGTCAGGGAATTTGATAGTTTATTGTTTGAAATTCATTTGGCTACAGCAGGCATTTAATGTTAGATCGTTTTTGAAATTACTTGGAGGCTAATGTGCCAACCATGAAGCAATTTAAGAAAAGAATACAGTGAAATATTTTGATGTATCTTTATTTTCATGCAACTATGATCTTTATTTTCCCATGGAATTATGATATATATACAAAATGGGGTACCTGGAAATTTCTGAGTAGTAACCTGGAAAAGTCAGGGAATTTGATCTTGGCAAATGAGTGGGAACCCTGTCTAAGAATAAAACATCTACCGAATTACTTTTGTCCCACTGGGGATCGCAAAGGCGATGAGTCTAATCACACAGATTTCGTGTAGGAACACTATTCTTGATTTGTTGCGTGGGAGCTCCCGTAACTGTCATGTTAGGCACAGAAGAAATTCAAGGCGGGACTTACAGCGTCTTACGGTTATATACACTCGGGAATTAAATACATTTGTGCAAATTGTACCTCTCGATGTCATCGGCGTACCTAAAAAATATACGCATGCAGTTTTCTAGGGAGAATATTTCTCCAAATAGTAATTCATATTCAAGTACAGCAGATATATATACAACTTTTTAATAGTTCTGGTAAACTTCTTAACTCAGTGGCAGCAAACTAACTTTGTAACTAAATTCTGCGTTTCCTCAAGCGAAGGTTGTGATGAAACCATTGTGAAATCAGAGTCGAGGCGGTTTTCATTGCTTCATGGAAGATCTAGGAAGCCAAGTTCGGTAAGCTGAAGCTTGTGGAAAAGTCCTGCAATCCAGCTACCGTAGATACAGATAGAAAACGACCGCTTCCTCGCGAGGAACATCGCATGTTGGTCTGTCTATCCGAAATTGTGTCGGATTCAAACCTGGATAAGCTGTGTCCTTAGAAGCTACGTGCTGAATAGAACGAAAATTGCAAATCAAGAAAATGTTTAAGCTCTTGAGTGTTCTTCTAATGTACATTTACAATAAAATATTCTTCTAATTCTTATTTTCATTTAGTGGATATATCAGTCTAATGTCCATCGTGTGAAGTGTTTTACGTATATTAATCAGAAGAAGTAGGATATTTTCTATTTCTTAATGAATACTCGAGTTTTCGTCCATATAATTGATTCTGTTTCTGTGTTAGGGTTAAGGTTCCTCCATTAAAGAATATCTTCCTTCTTGAGTATCTTCTTCACCCATATTATCTCATTAATATGTCTATTAACTTTTTTAATTACTTAAATTGAATGCATTATTTAATACTGAATAATGTGCCTTCATTAACGACTTGAGAGCTTGTGAATTATAATAGTAAAGATCACATTTGTTAGGGTCACAATGTAATTGAACGTTGCAAGGTTGCACGAATTGAGGGTCATGGCAATATCCAATAGTTTGGATCTATTGTTAAATGAATAATGGTTTTATATTTTAAAAGATTTTGAAAAAGCTGATTATTGTTTTGAATTTTAAATCAGTTGATTGTTTGAAGTCTAATTGAACGTTTTATAATATTGATTGTTTCGTAATGTGATGAATTACGTGTTTTAGATTTGTAAATATGGAAGTTTGTCATGACATAGTGTCATATCTATATAGTGAATATGTGCTTGAGGTCTTCCACATGTAAGAGTTGATTATGTGAAATAAATATTGGTTTTTGGATGATAATCTCTGAAAAGGATCTACGGCTGTTAATGTTGGAATGGTTTATGTATAGAGATATAATATATCTTGATAGTAGTCTTCGGTGGGAAACCCTGCATTTTTAGTGGCGCAGACGATATAGAATTCAGGGAGATGGCATCTGGAATATCAAGTTTGAACAATTTGTTTTTGATCAAGGTGACATTAATCTGTATTTAGACAGGTTTGAATCGTTTTGTGAGGCGTATAGTATCAGTGATTCGAAACAAGCCTGCACATTGATAGCGGTGATTGGTTCACAGGTTTACGAAGCTTTACATCTAGCATGTGCTCCTGCTTCAGTGAAGTCCAAGAATTATCTTCAGTTGAAAGATTTACTGGTGCAAATATATGGTAAACAAGTAAATTAAATTGTGGCACGATTTGACTTTCATCACTGTTGCCAAAAACCTTTTCAGTCCCTGAAAGAATATGTGCGTGACATGAAACTCAGAATCACTGATTGCCAATATGGATCTTTCGCGAATATGATGATTCGAGATCAGTTGGTTTTCGGTGTAATGAACGAAAATTTTAGACGAAGGTTGTTAGCGGAACTTGCGTTGACATTGGATAAGGCAATAGAAATAGCAGTGAGTATAGAACAAGCAGAAAGAGACGCTTTATCTTTGGCTTGTAAACTGAATCAGTCGGAACAAATTCAACAAGTTCAACGTCAGAAATATCAAAGTTTTAGATCTTCTCAACAAGTTCGTGCTACTGCGGAAGAGTCACGTCAACGATGCTGGTGATGCTTGGGTACGCATGAATTGAGGAAATGTTCAGATTTTAATGCAAGGTGTCTACAGTGCGGACCTATTGCACATTATCGTAGAGCCGGGTTTTGTCAGTCCGCTGGTAAAGTAAATAAAGCAAAGATACAAGAAATATCGGAACGAATCATATTTCTGTATGAGTAAATAATTTGGCGGTAGATTATATGTTGTTAACCGACACATTAGATGAAGGTAGAAGGTGATTCAATGGATACGATGCCAAAAATGTCTTTGTCCTGTGAGGATGTTTTGTGCACGGGAATGATAGATACAGGATCAAGGAATAACATCATGTCACAAGGTTTCGTACGTAGACTTAAATTTACAATGAGTGAGCCAGGAAGAATAAATGCATTACAGCTGCTTAGTGGTACTTTGGTAAAGGTATTAGGATTGGTACATATCATGACAAGTTTTCAACAGGTTAAATATAAAATGAAGTTTGTAGTAATTCTGGGTGATGCTGAATATGTAATTATAAGTAGAGAAGATCTCAGTATTTTGTCGCCAGGTTGGGATAAGCAGTTATGTAGACAAGAAGAGTCAGTATTACAATCAGTACAAGTGTCGGTTGATGAACTTCATGAGTTATCCGGACAGAGCAGTCACTTGGAAGTGTCAAATATGGAGGAAGTAGTATGTTTAAGACGTATACAAGTCTTAGAACACAAATATGAAATTCTTTGGCATAAATTACGTTATTTGAATACAGTTAATGGGAAGAATCAGGTTTCTAAAGAGACTGAGAGAGTCGTGGTTAGTGCTGATGATACGTCAGTTGTAAGCATGTCCGAAAAGTCTGTGAAATGAAGATGAAGTTATGGTGAACGATAAGACTGAAGATAATACAGCTATTTATAAGACTGAAGTTGTGGTGAATTCAAATGAACCTGAAAAGAAAGATAAGTCTGAAGAAGTCAATAATAATGAAGTGAAGAGACTTGAAGAGAAGTCTGAAGAAGTCAACAATAATGAAGTGGAGAAACCTATTGAAAGAGGGAAGCAATCAGAGAAATCTGTGGAAAGTGAAAAGCAACTAAATAAAATAATTGAAGAGGGGAATAGAGATACTGGAGTCGGATCGGGGTAATAAGAAAAGTAATTTGATTGTCAGTTTCTGACATAGGGAACAAAGGAAACAAAGCAAGTAGAAGGAAGAGGAAAAAGTAGTAAGGTAACTTGATAGCTGAACAAGGAGAATTAGAAGATTTGTTAAGTTCTCAGGAACAAGTACAAAACCAGGGACAACTGAGTTGTGTCAAACCGAAAAATAAAGTGATAAATTGATATAAAAATGGAGGTTTACATATGAGTCAAAAAATAGCAAGTGGTGACAGATGAAGATTTGTTGGAGGGTAGAACAGAAGGTTTGGCGGATTGGCTGAAACCTAGGAGTTTTATATATTGTGATTAAAATGGAGTAAGCGATGGAGAAGTGCAAGGTTGCACGAATTTAGGTCATGGCAACATCCAATAGTTTGGATCTATTGTTAAATGAATAATGGTTTTATATTTTAAAAGATTTTGAAAAAGCTGATTGTTGTTTTGAATTTTAAATCAGTAGATTGATTGAAGTCTGATTGAACGTTTTATAATATTGATTGTTTTGTAATGTGATGGATTACGTGTTTTAGATTTGTGAATATCGAAGTTTGTCTTGACATAGTGTCATTTCTATATAGTGAATATGTGCTTGAGGTCTTCTACATGTAAGAGTTGATTATGTGAAATAAATATTGGTTTTTGGATGATCATTATCTCTGAAAAGGATCTACGGTTCTTAATGTTGGAACGGTTTATGTATAGAGATATAATATATCTTGATAGTAGTCTTCAGTGAGTAACCCTGCAAACGTATAATTTATTAATATTAGGGCTGAGGGCTATGTCAGCGTAGTACTTCATACTTTTGTTTAGTTTTGTAAAACTAGTTTCTTTCAGCAAAATACGTTTTAGTGTATCGGGGAAAATGCTCTTTAGTTTGGTACGAATTACGTGGTGTTAAGCTAGAGCAGACCCATGTTTAAATTTTCCGCTATGATGGTAATGCCAGAGAGATTCACTTCAACAAGAAGCTTTATTTACTGAAAGGAATTCAACATGACTTCCATATTAGACAGAAACATAGGTTTTGTAAATGTATAATGATGACAGAAACATTGATTTTGTAAATGAATGATGATAGTTTGAAGTGTTTTCATAGCCACGTGCAGACTTGAACGCAGTTTCTCGAGTGATAACAGGAACACAGCAGATAGCATCTTTTAAGTATTCTCTTAAAGTCCCTGACCAAAATGTGATGCTTTCATATTTAAGACAAAAGAATAAAATATTTCATTGTTTTAAACGTTTCAAGTTTTAGATCAAATGCTGGAATTTTATTATCTTTCCTCGATTTTAATTTCATAAAAGAACTACGTTTGACATTAATATGCTTTTTGATGTTTTGTTTCAGACAATTATTGAGCTAGCGGAACGAGATGGTTTTGAACATCAGTGGTTCTGTAGTTCATGTTTAGTTAGAAGACCTATTAGATCCAAACATTGTTCAGTATGTGACCGATGTGTAGCAAAATTTGACCATCATTGTCCGTGGGTTGGAAATTGTATCGGTAAGTTGATTTATGTCTATATCTATCTAAGGTGAATTTATGATAAAAAGGAAGGAATTTACTTATAGCTTATTTGTTTCGTATTAGAACACCAACATACACAAATATAAGCAGGCCACTTCTATATATATATATATATATATATATATAGTTCTATACAGTTGCCGGAGCAAGCTTACTTCTGCCCCTCAGAGATTAGTGAACCCGCCACTTTAAGCCAACCAAAAAATCCTAAACGCAAGCAGCCAGTTCACAACATTTCTTCCCGCACACTTTCAGATACCGAAGACAAAGTCCTTTCGTACGCTATTTCCTTCTCTCCTTCCCGCCATATTGAACAACTCAACCTACTTAATAATTTCCTCACTTTTGCCCGTTACCTCAGATGGGATTACCACTGGTCCACTCATCCCGACACCTCTCAGGCCAGAGCCTGTGACATCGAAACTCATCCCAGCCTTCACAAATTCCTTCCTCCCTCTAGTAAAAACCCTCGCCGTCTCCCTCCAAACCACCCTGTTGAACTGTACTTTTCCTTCCTCTCCAAACAAATTGCTCACCGTGGCTTCACTGGCACATTCCCATCACATCACAACCTCACCACTACAGAACGAGGAGCTATCTCCAATCTTCGTTCTGATCCGATTATCATTATCCGCCTGGTTGACAAGGGAACTACCACGGTAGTCATGAATTACTCGGACTATCAATCCGAAGTCCTCAAACAACTTTACGATTACCGTCCCCTCGAGTAAGATCCCACCCAATCCTTCCTTAATAGGATCCGCACCTACCTCCATGCGCATGGACTCCATGAGAGGCTGTCCAGATCCACTATCTCTACACTCTGTCCTGACAATCCCAGAACAACAAAATTTTACCTACTTCCCAAAATCCATAACCCTGGTAATCCTGGCATACCCATCGTTTCCAGTATTAGCTCTCCCACTGAAAGAATCTCCGCCTTCCTTGACCACCATCTCCAACCGTTTGTCCAAGCTCTCCATTCTTACATCAAGAACACGAACCACTTCCTTTTTTTAACTTTATTTTATATGGGCCAGTCTAGTAACTTTTTAACTTCGACCCGTCACGATTAGCCCATTTACAGTCAGTTTAAATCCACACCCATGCCCCTGCTGGGACTCGAACCCGGAATCTTCGAACTGTTGGCCTAACGTCTCAGACCGCACTTCTACCCGGCCGGCAAGAACAACTTCCTCTCCACAATACATTCTATCTCTGCCACCTGACACTATCTTAGTTACAGTCGACGTGACGTCACTGTATACTAACATTCCCGACACCCATGGTCTCGTTGCTCTTAAACACTTTCTCGACACACGTCCCAGGCCTCGTAAACCCAGCACACCATTTCTGCTTCAACTAGCCCAGTTTGTCCTCACCATGAACAACTTCACCTTTGAGAACCACAACTTCCTGCAAATCAAAGGCCACAGCCATAGGCATTCGCAAGCCGTCTTCTTATACGCCAACCTTTTCATCGGACGCCTGGAGACCCAATACCTCAATTCCACATCTCTCAAACCTTTCACCTTGCTCCGCTATACCGACGATATTTTCTTGATCTGGACCCACGGACAAGAGTCTGGAAACATTTCTGCAAAACCTCAACTCCACCTTTCCCGTCAAGTTCACTTGGTCCTTCTCCAGGGAACACATAACTTTCCTTGATGTGGATGCCTGGCTCAAGTACAATCACATCAAACCTACCAACAGTATACAGTATCTCCATTTACACTATACCAAACGCTCTCTTCCATACCCTCTTTGTTGGGAAGTGGCGCCCCCATCGCCCAGTCCGTTTTACTGGCTGCAATCAGCCCTGGCAGCTGCCAACATTGAAGCTACCATAGGTTGTCCAACAGCAGGGCCAGAGTGCTTCTCTGTTGAGAATTATACTTCTCACTTGCGTAGGGGATTGGCGACTTCATCGCAGGTCTACGGACCGCAACGTGATGAAACAATCACACAGCCCGAGCAGCAGACCACCACTGCTCGTAGTAGCGTAGGGAATTGGCGACCTCATCGCAGGTCTACGGACCGTAACGTGATGGAAATACATAACTTAGCCTGAGTAGTAGACCATCGCTCCTCGTATATGGCGTAGGGAATTAGCGACCCCATCGTCCAGCCGGCTTATGCTGGTTGCAGTTCGCCACAAACGGCGTGGGGAATTAGCGACCCAATCGTCCAAATTAGACCTAGTAGCTAAACACCTATGCTGCTTGAAAGGAGGACCAGCAGAGAGGATTTCATTTACTTTCACCTCATTTTCATCCACAGATGCTTATTTATTTCATCTCCTCTTGTTCTGCGACTTGCGCCTCCACGCAATGACCAAGCATGTGACAGGTTGTACTTGCATTGACGCTGGCCCCTGGGGTCCAGTGGATAGCGCCTAGCTCTTAGCGGCAGATTCTTGGATGGTCTAGCTCGTTGTTGCTGGGAAGTGGGGAGCTCTTCGGAGCTTCGGTCTCGCCAACACTGGGGGGAGTGGGTGTCCCAAGTATCCATCAGTCGGGAGTTCAAGTGATTTCGACGCCAAGCCATTTGACTTCGCCTCGATTTCCAGTTTGCTGACAAGGGTGATGAGGGCAATACCCGGCAGCCTCGTTGGCTCCTCAGAACGAAGACGAACAAGTGTGGGCATTTACGGCTTTCATTCACCGTGGCTCCACCATATCCTAATAATAATAAGTCCCCTTCGCAGAAAGAACAACGTAGAAAGAAGAGACAGAATGAAGAGAAAGTCACTGATGTAAGTAAGAAGGCGCACAAAGTTAATGAATCAACCAGTGATAGGGAAGAGAAAATAGAAGTAGAGAAACAGACAACTATCGTACCGAATATCACGTGATATCTTGTAATTAAAGTAAAGAATGCGATAAAAAAATCCAGGTGGTTTGAAGGGATTATACCCTTTCATTATACAAATGCAACTTGCTCATGTTGCAGGCGAGCTAAAACATGTTAAAAAGCTTTGCAACGGCATTTTGTAAGTGGAGACGTCTACCGATAAAGAAACAACTAATCTCCTGAAATTGAAGTCACTAGGTCCATTTCAAGTTCAAGTTGAACCCCACCGTTAACTGAACTTTAACTTGTTGGGACTTGCAAGATATCCCTGAAGAGGAGATTAAGAATGAACTGCGAGTCAAGGTGTAGTCACTGTTAGACGCATTAAAACTAGAAAGAATGGCGAAATCCAACCCACGAGCTCGTTAATTTTGACGTTTGCCACCCCACAGCTCGCCAAGGCCGTGAAGGCAGCTTTCTATTGCTTATCTGTCCGTCCTTATATACCGAGTCCGCCCCGCTGTTTTAAATGTCAGCACTATGGACACACCAGCACGTCGTGTAATGCGACCAATGATGTATGTGCAATATGCGGTACCAGCAGCCATGGTGCAGATCCTTGCACGTCACTGAAGCCTCAGTGTGTTAACTGGAGGATGAGCACACGGTCTGGTTGCGTGACAGTCCGGTTTTTAAGGAGGAAAAACGAATTCGGGAACTGATGGTCCTAGAGAAAATCTCTGCTGGTGATGCAAAACGTCGAGTAAGAGAGTCTCAATGCACCCACCCTACTGTGCGTTTTCAACAGTAGCAGCACGACTACCAGTTGAAACTTTCTCCGTTGGCACCCAGACAGTTGATGTATCAACCCAAACTGAGGGACCTCAAGCTGACAAATCTCCTAAACATCGCCAAGCCTCAACATCTCCTCAAGCTACGCCAAGGCATACGGAGAAAGAGATCGCCCCAAGGGAGTCTTCTAGGACTCCACGAACTGTATCAAATTCTATTGTTCGTGTTCGTGCTGATACTATTTCTAAATCCAGTCGTATGTCACAAGTAATGTAGAACATAAAACGGCTCACTAATGTTCTGGCAACTCAATTAGCTCATCGACAGTCTCCACCTGCGCTCAACGAGCCGAGTTCATCCTTAACATCAGATATAATTGAGGACGATCTGATTTACTCGTTCTTTAGTGTAGCCGGAAGGAAGGGAAATTTAAATCTAGACTTAAAAGGTGATATTTTTATTGATCTTCATCGCAATATCTATGCTCCAATGGAATCTTAAAGGATTTCATTCCCACTACGAAGAACTGCAAATCTTGTTATCAGTTCTTTCTCTTGTTTTAGTTTGCTTTCAGGAAACAAAGTTTAAAACAACTGAATCTGTGATCTTGAGCAACTATACACAATATCGCACAGATTTTCCAACTGATGGTCGCACATGTGGGGATGTTGCAATTGGTGTTGTTGGCACGTTGCATTTAACACCTGTCCACATTGCTACGACCCTACAGACGGTTGCTGTTCGCGTCCACCTTGAGCAGCATGTTACAATCCTGAATTTGTACATCACAAGGAACAAGACTTTACGCTCCTTGACCTCCAGAATCTTTTGCAGCAGTTACCCCAACCTATAATTTTAGTTCGAGATTTTTAATTCATATAACGTTATTTGGGATAGTGTTCGTACAGATGTCCGCGGTAGAATAGTTGAATCTTTTATTGACGTTTCAAACCTTGTTTTATTAAACATGCATTTTAGTTTGGCAAGTGGCACATACTCAGCGATAGACCTATCTCTCTCTCTGCAGTGCAGTTCTTGCAGCCATGCTGGCATGGCGTGTACATGATGGTCTATGTGGTAGTGACCACTTCCCAGTAATTTTAGACTTTTTAAATCTTTATCAAGCACCACGAAAGTTACCTCATTGGCATCTGAAGCGTTCTCACTGGAATAAATATGTAACTCGTGTCCAGCTAGTTGATCAAGGAGATTTGCCCCTGAATGATTCGGTTGAGTACTTAAACCGTGAAATTTTGTGAGTTGCTAGATGTTCCATCCCAGTCTGGCCGAACGCCACGTTGGCGTGCTGTTCCCTGGTGGAACGCTGGCACTGCGACGGCGCAGTCGCGCGCTGCGGGTGTTCAACCGATATCCTGCAGTGGCAAATTTGAATGCAGTTTGACAGTCACAAGCATATATTCGACGTCTCATGAAACAAACTAGGCGTACATCCTTTCGTGAATATGTATCTTCTATTAATTTACAAACGCCGATTCGAGATGTGAGGGATCGATTCAGACGTTTGCAAGCCAACTGTCGCTCCGAGCCGTTGACTGATGTGGAGCACAATGTTTTGCATACAGACCCAAAAGAGATGGAACAGCCTTCGCAGCAATATCCAGCTCTCAGCACTATAGTGCTAATTTGGTAAACATTAAACAACAGGCAGAGATGATACCTCTACGCTTCCACTCTAATAATTTCGAACCATATAATGTCTCTTTCACTGAGTGGGAACTTGAAACTGCCTTGCGGGATGTTAGAAACACATCCCCTGGATTGGACGATATTCACTACGAAATGCTTCGACACCTTCCCTCTCACGGTAAGGTCTTCTTGCTAAATCTTTATAACCAGATCTGGAGGACTGATAGTTTCCCTGCAAGTTGGCGAGAAACTATCGTAATTCCCATTCTGAAACCTGACAAAGATAAACTAAACCCAACAAGTTACCAGCCCATTGCTCTCACTAGCTGCGTATGCAAGCTATTTGAGAAAATGATAAACCGCCGCCTAATATGGTACTTGGAGCATAACATTTTTCTTTTTAATGGTCAGTGTGTGTTTCGCCAATATTGATCAACTGTCGACCATCTTGTCAGGTTAGAGTCTATTGTTCAGAATGCATTTCTCCGGAATGAACACGTTCTTGCTGTGTTCTTCGATTTAGAGAAGGCCTATGATACCACCTGGAAATATGGAAAATTACGGCAGCTTCAGGACTGGGCAATTAGGGGCCACATGGCTCTTTTATTTCAAATTTTTTTAGAGATCGCTATTTTAGTGTCCGTGTTGGTGATCGTTTCTCAGAGCGTTATTTACAGGAGAATAGCGTACCTCAAGAGAACGTGCTGAGCGTAACACTGTTCGCTATTGCATTGAATAGTGTTATGACTTGTATCCGCCCTTATGTAGATGGTCTTTTATATGATGACGACTTGACGATTATCTGTAAATCTACGAATATCAACCTTGCAGCCCGGCAGATCCAGTTGACGCTTAACCGTCTTGTTGACTGGTCACACCAGACTGGCTTTCGTTTTTTCACCAACGAAGACAGTCTGTGTGCACTTCTGCCGTAAACGAAATTGTTCTGTGGATCCGGATCTCTTTCTTGGAGACAGATAGCTCCAGTTCGTCGAGGAGGTACAGTACGTATATTATTTGATTCGAAGTTAAATTGGCGCAGTCACCTTCGCCACATTAAAATTTCCTGTAGTAGAGCTCTGAATCTGTTACGTGTTTTAAGTCATCCCACTTGAGGTACTGATCACACAACCTTGTTGCACGTTTATCGCGCACTAACTTTATCGAAGCTCAATTATGGTTGTCACGCTTATTCCTCTGCACGATTTTCGGCTTTACATACGCTCGATAGTTTTCATCATGCTGGAATTCAACTCTCCACTGGCGCGTATCGTACAAGCCCTGTCACCAGTCTTTGTGTCGATGCCGCCCAGCCACCGCTCGAGATTCACCGGATATACCATGTGCTGAGTTACTTCTCCAAGATATCATCTTTAGTTGGACATCCAGCACATAATATCGTAATGAACCCGGTACAGCGAGAACTTTATGAACGCCGTGGTCACGCTGTCCGACCACTTGGCATTCTAGCATATGAGTTGTTGGTGCATCTGGATGCAGATCGTCCAACTGTCTGTCGTATCCGTTGTAGTCTCCGTCCTCTGTGGACACTTGTTCCTCCGCGGACTATCTCTTTGTCAACTCTAAAGAAATCTGAGACATCTTGATTGGGCTCCAGCAGCGTTTTCGTGAGCTGCAGAGTCAGTACCCGAATTTTATCTCTCGTTTTACTGGGTCCAAGTCAGATGAATCTGTTGGATGCGCGTTTGTTATAAATGGGGAAGCCCACCAATTTTGTTTTAATCCCAAAGCTGGTATTTTTAGTGCTGAGCTATATGCTCTTTTAAAGGCTTCGGATTTTAGTCTTGTTCGTGGTTTCAACCGCATCCTTGTTTGTAGAGATTCGCTAAGTGTTGTTCAAAGCCTCGACAATATGTATTCTAACCATCCGCTCGTGCAAGATATCCTATGTAAGACACACGCCATCTGCTTTGCCGGTGGTGAGGTTGTCTTTTCCTGGATACCAAGTCATGTTGGTATCCATGGTAATGAATTATCAGACGAAGCTGCTCGTGAGGCCTCTTTAGGAGCTGTCATTGATATTCAGCATGTCCCATTTCAGGACAGGTTGATATAGGCAAGTTACAAGGAATGAATGGCAGCGACGATGGGATGACGTTGCTGTTAATAAATTAAAAGAAATTAAGGTAACTGTTGCTCCATGGAAATCATCTTGCCGAGATAGTAGGCGTGAAGAAGTACTTTTATGTCGCCTACGTATAGGACACAGTCACCAGACACACGGATATTTGTTGCGACGATTGGATCCGCCACATTGTAATAATTGCAAGGTAGTTTTAAGTATTCGTCACGTTCTCATAGATTGTCCAGGATATCATCATCTTAGACAGTGTTATAACATCTCCAATGACATGGCGTCATTGTTAGGGGATGAACCAGGTATGTTGCGGAGAGTTTTTATGTATGTTCGTGAGACAGGTTTATCTCCGTCTATTTGAGATGATTATGTCCCTTAGCTGTTAAGTTTTATGTAGTATTATTGTTTTATTTTGTAAAGGCCCATTTACAGCCTGCGCGTCTTTTAAATTGTTCTGCTAAAGACTCTATACATCTTTAGTTATCTTACTCGTTCTTTTGGCCATTTACACCAGTTTTTTTATATTTCTGAAGACCATTTACATTTTCAGTTTTTATATAATTTTACCGTTTTAGTTTTCGTATTTTATCCAAATAACAGCTTCACGTCATACGTGACAGATTAAGGAGCTGCCCCCGTATCGGGACGGGCGTAAGCCATAGTGCTGTTACCGCCCTTAAAATTCATTTTTTTCTTATCCATACCCTCTTATTGTCTGGGGTTACCGCATCTCTTCCTCTGATGACCTGCTCCAAAAATTTTTCAATACCCTGTCTTCAGTTCTCACTGACCGTGGATATCCCAAACACCTCATCCGTAAACAACTGGAGCGTGCCCATAATCACCCTAACTCCAACCGACCTCTCCGCGAAGCCCCTCCTCTCCCAGTCTTCTCACTCAGTACCACTCCAGCCTTCAGGCCCTCCAAAAGTTCCTCAAACTGGCACACCCAATACACACTACGTCACCTGAAACTGCGAGTTTTCCCGTCATGCCTCAAAATAATCCACCGCATATTCCCGAATTTCTACACAATTCTCACCAGAACTGGACCAATCCCGTCCCCTTCCCCCAAACCTGGCAAGTGCAACAGACCCCCCACCCACCCCCGTAGAACCTGTGCTATCTATGATAACCAGTCTGTCCTTCGTACACCCTGTCACTCACAAGACGTACTCTTTCCGACATTCCAGCAGTTTTATATCTTCCAACCTCATTTATCTCCTACTCTAACCTGTTCCGCTTTCTAAGTTGGCGAAACCCAAACTACTCTAACAATCCGCGTCAACGTTCATCGATGCTCCTCCAAACCACAACTTCTGCACTTCCCCATACCTGAACACACTTCTTATCACGGCTGCACCTTTGACGAAACCTTTCGAGTCAGCATGTTGAAAATCCCGAAGCCTGACTCACCTACCACAATTACAAAGAGACAGGAGCAGACGTACATCTCTGTCCTTTCCCGCAACCATGAACCTGGTCTCAACTGCATGTAACTCTCTGCAGCGCAGTGTCTTCTTCCATTCTCTTCTTTGTTCCGTCTCCAGTTGCACTTGTATTCTGTTTTTCAATATTGTTTCTCTGTTCTCCCTTTGCCCTTCATCTTCATTATTTTTATTACATTTTACTATTATTTTACTATTTTTAATATTATTTCTCCCTCCTTTCTGATTCTTTATCCTCTTTTTCCTTTAGGAATTCCCTTACCTACTCCTAGTAATCTCAGCACTTTCTTCTCCATTTAGTGTTTATCTCCGACACATCTAGTCATTTTCCCGTCTGCATAACCTGGCCACACTGTTACCCAGCATCTTTGGCGTCTTAGCCCAAGTCCCGCACCAGTCTGTTCTGTCCCTTCTTTCTCTCCTACCATGTGAAAACGCTTTTGCCAAACGTTTCTGATTTTTTATTGTGTTTGTGAAGTTCCTGTACAACTGTCTTAGCATTTTCCAATGTAAGTATCCTTTTTTTTCTACCTTCTTTGCCATCTTATATATATTGCTCAGTTGACCAATATGGCGTTTCCTTAACACCAGTCGCGCACCTGTCCGCTCTGTCCATTTTCTATCCTACCAGTTGAAAACTCTTTTGCGAAACGTAACAGCTTTCTGTGTTTGTTTGTGTTCCTGTATACTTGTCTTGTAGAGACCTGCACGGGCCGAATTTTTCTGTTAAAGGCCAATCCAGCCCGAATGTACCTAGGCTTGGCCTAGCCCTGGCCCTAAAAACTTTAGAAGTTTCTGACCCGAACTTGGCCCGGCCCGATAAGTTTTAAAAATTCTTGGCCCGGCCCGGCCAGATAAATTTAAATTTTAAAAAGTTTTGGCTCGAGACCCAATATATTTGTATCTGGTATAATAATAATATAATATAATCCATACAAGCCTATGTGAGTGTTTAATCAATGTGATGCGCTTAGATTTGCTAGTCATTTTAATTTCATTCTACGGGATTACAGTTTCAATTTATTTCTAACACAAAGGATCAAAATAATCCTATCGCTTTGAACAGTAGGATTACTTGTAGTTGCAAGCTTCTTAAATCCAGCAAACAAGTAACTAGTCAAAGTATAACTTTTGTTTACAAAATAAATTATCAGAAATTTGACTCCACTTGCAAGATCTACATTTGCACGTTATTTAGCACCGTATTAGACTGCACAACCCTTATTTCTTCCTGCGGGTTGCTGACGTGGAGAGAAGAACAAAGAGTGCGGTTTCCTTTCATCTTTATATCAAGGCGACACATCTGACTGTTCACCCCCTTGGATCCAGTGGTTGGATTGACCATATTCTGGTATTGACACGGACCATCAGAGGAAGCTTCAGTACGCATACTGTCTTTTGTTTTATTGAGGGAAGTTCATGTAGTCACTCGTGTGACTGCCGACTGGGGTCAACGCCCCGGTGAACAAGTAATTCTCTCTAGCGAAAGTGGAGCCGCTAAGCAACACCAACTGTAAATTTTGCATTGTTTGTAATCCCTTTCTCTCCACGTGGCGTGCACACACACTTGAACGTTTTGCTTTATTCCAATTATCGTTTAACGAACGTCAGTAATTATTGAACTGCTTTAAAGAAGAGCAATTAATCTGCCCGGCCCGACCTGAAGAGAAAGCAGTGTCGGCCCGCCCAAGCCCTACCCGTGCAGATCTCTCTTATCTTGATATTCCAACATGTAACAATTTCTTCTTTGACAACAAACACTACCTTCAAATCCGAGGAACAGCTATGGGTACGAGAGTGGCACCTTTTTACGCTAATCTGTTTATGGGTAAGCTCGAACATGATTTCCTACAAACTTCGCTCTTGGCCCCACTACTTCGAATAAGGTTGTTTTTTTTTTTTTGTTTTTTTTATGATATCCTGATGTTATGGACTCATGCTGAAACCAGTCTCAATACATTCCTTAAACAGCTGAACCCATTCCTTGACGTGGACATCACTTTAGAAAACAACATCCTCAGTACTTGCGTTCACATAAAACCTACCCACCACATGCAGTATTTACACTACTCAAGCTCCCACCCTTACCACCAGGGCTGTGGAGTAGGAATCGGAAGCAATTTTTTGCCTTGCTGGAGTCGGAGGCGTCAGAAACATACCGACTCGGACTCCTACTAAATGCAAATTGTAACATATTTCATCAAAATTAAAATTTCCCATAGGATTATGGCTTACAATGTTAGTAGGAGTTCTCGCTCGGTTCTGAGTTAATCCTTGCTTAAAAGCATATCCATCTATCTATGAAGAATACTTCTCGCAAGGCAGTTTAATTAGCGTATAGTTGTTGACTTATTCTGGATAATAAAAATGCAATTATATGTTTCGAATTTCAAAGATTCTGAGTCGATTAAATTCACTTTGCTGGTCATTGCAGGCTATATTAATCCCTATTCAAAACTGACTATTCCCTACCTTCAACCAAATTACCTCCCGTAAACTCTCAAACCTTAGATTTCTTTAAAATTATTCATTTAAATTTTATTTTTAAGGCATTTAGACAACTCTGGCTCAGGCCGAATAGATGATTATGGGAGAATTGATAGAATGAAAAAGTGAGAGGAAACGAGAGAACTAGAAAACCCACACACGCGTAGTTCGTCCACCACAGAGCGCACATCGTCGATCCGAAGGCCCCATGCACCAGAGAATAGCACTTTACCACTGAACCACCTTAATAATTATAAATGGTAATGTCCGCATAAATGATATTCTTCGCTTTTTTAAGTTACATGTTCCGAGAACTATTAACAGGTGTAATGACTACTACTACATCAGAACTCGGAAGATTATCTTTAGGAAGGAAATGATTTTTAATCAAACTTTCCATACCTATATCACTTACAGACTAATCCTTCTGACTTTTACCTTCACAAAACTACCTATATGATGTTTTGCGAAAGGGATTTATCTTAATATCATATGTATTGTATTTTCTTTTATCTATTATATTTGTTTTTGTTCATACTATAGTGTTTCTTTTTAGTGTAGTTTTTCCTAGTGTAAAATGGCTACCATGTGCTTTACCTAGGAGATATATATATATATAAAATTATTATATATACATTAAATTAATAAATAAAATTATTTTAATTTATATTATAACAATCTTCCAACTGCAGTGTAGATTATTTACATTATAATAATCGTGCGTCGAATATAAAAGTATTTCTAGACACGAGGTATTATGTTTAGTTATATCTTCCACCATTTTGTACGCCAATACGAAATTTCAAATACTAAGCTTAATGGTGTGCTTAGCAAGGTTGTAAAAATAGCCTGATGATACTTATCGATTGTACTTTGCGTTTATTAATTAATGTAAGGAAGTATATATTACTAATTTTATAAAGGTCGGAGTCGAAGCTTCTGTGTACCGACTCCGCAGCCTTGCTTACCACACCTAGAAAGCGATTCCTTTCTCCCTTGCACTCAGAGGACAACGCCTGAATTCCACCACCTCTGCTACTGAAACTTAGAAACAACGCCTCTAGGAAACTCAAGTCAACCGTGGCTACCCATCTAGCCTTGTAACCAAACAGATTCGCTTGCATCCTCACACATACAACCCACTCAAACCCCCAATCCACCATCGCTCAACCCAACGGCTCTAATCACCCGTTCCATCCTAAACTAACCAATGTCAGACAAATCCTACACACCGATTTCCACATTCTCCAATCTGACCCAGACACAAGATCAGTATTCCCCACCAAACCGAGATTAGTTTTTCAGCATCCACCTAATCTTAGAAACATCTTGGTCCGTACGAATCCTTTTTCCCCGCCACCGCAAACCGGCGCTCATGCATGCATGAGACCCAGATGTAAGACCTGCTACATTTTCATCACTTCTCCCACTGTCACTATCATACTGTTAATGGCCAGTACATCCTAACCTGCAAGTTCTGTGATGCTTTTTATGTGGGGGAAACAGGTGGTGCTCTGAATTTTCGTACTAACAACCATCGTCACTTCTGCACTATCAACAAACCCGATGCCCCAGTTTCCTTACACACCGAGTCCCAAAACACCAATTTTTATCTATCTTTCCTGGTTGCCATAATCCACATTTTACCCCCTACGACCAGCACCTCAACACGCTGTCTGTGAGAAGGCGCTTTTATTCATGTTTTAAGCGCGAAAATGTATCCTGGACTTAACCTTCAATAACTCAAACCCGTTTACTCTGCATTTTCAACACTTCTCCTTCCGCAATCCTATCACAAACTTGCACGCTGTGCGGTTGTCAATCGTTCCACGCGCCATACAGAAGTCAACTATTCTTCAAGAGATGCTCCGTCCGCTACGTGTCGCTACTGTCGTCCTAGTCTTTTGTTCTAGCCACTTGTGTGCGTCTGTCCTCCTCTACAGGAGATCTACTGTGATAATACCGAAATATCGTAAGTATTCTACATATTAATGTTTAAGTGTGTGTATTCGCCAATGGAACAAGAGCTGTAAGTATATTGTAATATCCCGTGTGTTCACAGACATGCGTATATTACGTAAGTACACCGACAGTGTTTATAAGACAAACATGTGTGTTATTATGTAATCAAAACAAACAAGTGGGTAACACAAACAGTGGCAGACGACAGGCAACTCCACACCAAAACACCAGATGGGGCTGATACCAATAAATAGAGGGAGCTGGAATCGATGGAGAAGAATCTTGGAGGACCGCCCCTAAATTCACCTATAAAACACAACTGCACGAACTACTGAGTATCACTTACTCCTGGGTGGTCAACTCCTCTCCCTTCACCTGTCCACATAAGGCATCACTTCTGATATCATCCAGCATATACAGAAGGCATCGCTTCTCATGTGCACTTTACCTAACTAATCTCTCTCTCTGTTCACAGAAGGCATCGCTTCTGGGACAACCTCACATGCACAGAAGGCATCGCTTCTGGTGCATCCCAGTTCTTTCGTGCACAAAAGGCATCACTTCTGGCACGGTACCTACTGCCGGACCTTAGAGAACACCACCCCAAGGAGAAGACGTCTACACTAAACATTTCTGTAATTAGTCGTCTAAGGGACCCTATTTTTGTTAACCGATTAGTAACTTGTTCATTTATCACATTTATAATAAAATTGGTTAAGGGCTAAAACCACAAACCCGTGTATTACGTGCTCTACGTATGTCACTGAGAGAGCCGCAAGAACATTACGATATCCCTTTCTTCGTATCATAAATTTGCCTTATATATATATGTAAGGTAAATTTATTATAAAAAGGAAAGCATTTATTTACAGCTTATTTGTTCCATAGGAGAACACACACACACAAGTACACAATAATAATATACACATAGTTTTTCGAGATATTTCGGGCTTTAGAAGTCCTTTGTCTTGGGGGTAGAAAAAATGACGGACACGTGCAGATATAACAAAAGCTAACACGACGGTGGCACCATGTAGCAGAAGACGCATCAAGCTTGAGAACAATTGACTGTTGTATATTATAACGTCAAGTTCCCGAGTACCCCCAGGTGATTCTATAAGAGAGATATATATCACTAACGAGGCAGTGGATTATTCCTCCGGCTATGGCTTGGGATTTTGTTTTAACCTGAAAGGCAAGACTGATTAGTATGAACTTGACAACCCGAGTATACATGAATATTTACCACATGTGATGTATGCTTCCTGTCTAAAGGAGGCGCGGTGTATGTAAAGGACAGTGTAGGCAAAAGGAAAGAGACAACAAGAAATAAAGCAAGGTTCACCTTTTATTAGGAGCTTCTAAACCTTTCGTTTTAGTTGTCCGTGTATATCTGACTACTACATGCAGCGTTCGCTGCTTATATAGGTTTCATCGACATAGACATCACATACAGATTAGATGGTTTTCCAAAGATGTTTTATATAATGGATTGAATGTCTCTGCATTATTATTTTTTGATAGTTCTTTGGTATATATTTCTTGATAGTTAAAAGGTTTTTGGTTGGTATCGTATGGTTCAAAAGTAATAATTTAGAACAATATTCTTGAATTAAATAGGTATCTTAAACATTTGTATATAGCGAGACTTTCATCACGAGAATTTACTGATACAAAAAATACTATTAGTTCCAAAAATGAGTTTATATAAACATTGGGGAGACTACATATGTGAATTAGATGAATGTGTGTATCTCGCAGGATGCGAGTGACATCATATATGAGCCTCCCGATGAAACAAATTTATAAATCTGAAAGGTTTTGAAATTTTTTAGATTTTGATTAAAAAAAAAAAGTCTATGTATTTTCTTTCGATATTTACCTTTTGTATTTGTATTATGGTTTGAAATAGTTCAGTTTTTTAAAATTTTGATCTTCTGGGAGATTAACTTTTGCACTATATGTTCACTTGCGGAATGGGGAAATCTTGTGTGGAAAATCACTATATCACTTTTTAAAGATCAGTTATATCACTTTCTAGGAATCACTTCATGTTTTTACTAATAATAATAATAATGATAATATTCACATATATATTTACACTATCACCACACTTGGGGTTCACATAGGGAATCATTGAAAGTAACTTGCTATGATGAGATTTAGGTTATAGCGTTAAGGATGTCTTCTGAGATTGATGACTTTCTGCTGCTTCCGACGAACAACTACAACAGAAGCACAGCTGCTTCCTCTGGATCATATAGCTGCCACTGATGATTACTGATACAGAAGCACAACTGCTACTTCCTCTGGGTCAGCTAATTGCTACTGATGATTACTGCAGCTTCTGATGATAATCGCTGTAGAAGAACAACTGCTACTTCTGCTGGATTCTATAACTGCTGCTGATAACTGTTGTGGAAAAATAACTGCTACTCCCACTGGATCAGCTGTTGACAATAAGACACCCTTGACTTAGTAACATGGCCTAATCTAAATAAACCACCTCTGGCATGGTAGGGAGAGCTTGACCATAGGCTCGATCAAAGCTTCCCTCTTGGCATTTTTTTTAAGGTGGTATTTTTAAATTTCCATGCACGCATTACTTTCTTAGAGGGTTTGTCATCTGCTTTCGTGCGCTTCCTTTTAATCCAATTGATTAATTTCTCTTCAGTACCGACCATGGATATTTTGTATTTCGCCTTGGGGCATCTACTTCTTTTTCGTTTCCTGTCTTCTGCAAAGGCTTTATTCAAATTGGTGCATAAATTGCTAGATATGTTGTCACATACGATGAATGGATTATGAGCGATGTCATTTATTTTCCGTTTGGTATTGGCCTCACTGATCTCTCTCTTGGCTTTCTCTTCCTTTCCACAGTATTCACTTTCACTACTCCTTCCTCCTGGAATGGTAGTTTTCCTATTCCTTCTTTCGTTGCGTCCTTCTCTTGGGATGGTGACCCTTTCTCTTGGTCTAACTTAACCGGGGTACTTTTACGAAGTCCCAGTATTGTCACCCATATCTGTTTCCTTTATCCGAAGGTTAACGTTAATATTAGCTCGAATTCATCAAGCTTCTCTCCTGGGTCTTATTTCGAGTCATTCAGCTTCCGGTCCTGGTCATCGAACTTCTTATCCAACGCATTGAATTACTCATCCTGGTCCTGCTTTAGGTATGTAGACTTCTGGTCCTTGTTCTGCTTTGGATCATTAAACTTCTGCTCTTTCCTGCTTTGGATCGCTGAAGTTCTTCTCTTGGTCTTGCTTTGGGTCACTGAATTTCTGCTCACGGTCGTGCTTTGGATCGCTGAATTCGTGCTTTTGGTCCTGTTTTGGATCACTAAATTCGTGTTCTTGGTCCTGCTTTTGATCACTAAACTTCTGCTCTAATTTTCGATCCCAATCATCGAACCTTTGGTCCAATTTCCAATCTAGGTCATAAAATTTTAAGGAAATCATGACAGCTTCTTCTCTTTCTTGTACTTGCTTCACCTTAGATACTGCTGTTCCTAGCGCCGTTTAATCTAATGTTTCTTCTCCCTTCCTTCTCTCTTTAATACTGCTGTTTCTCCGGGTAGGTGCCATCTCGCCGGTTGCCTCTATTCTTGGTACTCGTTCGGAACTCATATCGCTATCTTTATTACTCTCCATCTCTTGGGGATCCGCTTTACCCTATAGGCTTCCAGAATTCTCCTCGGAACTGGAAGTGGAACTTCCACTTCTCAAATAGGCCGAGAATCCATTTAGACTTCAAGCCCGTAAGCTGTTCGCCAATAAATGTATAACTTCAAGTCCCCGAATACGCCCAGGTGATTCTATAAGAGATTAATTATATCACTAATGAGGCAGTGGATTCTTTCTCCGGCTATGGCGTGGGATTTTGTTTTAACCTGAAAGGCAAGATTGATTAGTATGGACTGCCAACCCGGGTACACATAAATACTTACTATAGTGCGTATGTGATGTGGGCCTCCTGTCTGAAGGAGGCGAGATGTATGTAAAGGACAGTGTAGGCAAAGGGGAAAAGAAATTAAGTAAGATTCTCTTTAACACCTTTTATTAGGAGCTTCTAAATCTCTCGTTTCAGTTGTCCGTGTATATCTGACTACTACGTGCGGCGTTCGCTACTTATATAGCTTTCATCGACATAGACATTACATACAAATTAGATGGTTTTTCAGAGACTTTTTATATAATAGACTGAATGTCTCTGCATTATTATTTTTTGATAGTTAAAAGTCTTTGGTATATATTTCTTGATAGTTAAAAGGTCTTTGGTTAGTATCGTATGGTTCAGAAGTAATAATTTAGAACAATATTCTTGAATTAAATAGGTATCTTAAACATTTGTATATAGCGAGACTTTCATCATGAGAATTTACTGGTACAAAAAATACTATTAGTTCCAAAAATGAGTTTATATAAACATTGGGAAGACCACTTACGTGATTTAGATGAATGTGTGCATCTCGCAGGATACGAGTGACATCACAATATATAAGATGGTAAAAAAAGTTATTGCTGCGTACATTATACAATACCAAGACAGCCGTACACCAATATTACAAACGCAATAGAAAAGCGGCAATGTTTCGCTAGTGTTTTCACATGGTAGGAGAGAAAATGGACAAAGCAAACTGGTACGGGACTTGTGCTAAGGAGACGCCATGTTGCCAACTAATGCTGGGCAACAGTGTGACCAGGTTATAGAAGCGGGAAAATGGCTAGATCGATCGAAGGAAACACCAAATGGAGAAGGAAATACGGAAGTTACTAGGAGTAGGTAAGAGGCTTTCTAAAGAAATAAGAGGGTAAAGAATGAGATGAGAGTGAAAAATAATAATCAAGATGAAGGGGGAAAGAGGGAAGAAAGAAACAATATTGAAAATAAAATGATAGTGTAACCAGAGACGGAACGAAGAAGACATGGAAGAAGAAGAAGAAACTGCGCAGCAGGGAGTTACATGCAGTTGGTTGGAGGAATGGAGAGAGATGTACGTCTGCTCACATCACTTTCTAACTGTGGGAGGTGACTCAGGCTTAGGAACTTTTAGGATACTAACTCGAAAGGTTTCGTCAAAGGTGCAGCTGTGATAAAAAGTGTGTTCAGGCATGGAGAGGTGCAGAAATTGTGATTTGGAGAAGTAGCGATGGTGTTGTTGATGCGGATTGTTAGATGGGTTTGGGTTTCTCCAACGTAGAAGGCGGAACATAGGTTACAAAGTAGGAGATAAATGAGGTTGAAAGATATAAAACTGCCGGAGTGTCGGAAAGGGAACTTTTTCTTATGAGTGACAGGATGTTCGAAGGTCAGACTGGGATCAAAAATAGGGCAAGTTATGCAGCGGGTTCTACTGCACTTGCCAGGTTTTGGGGGGGACGGGGGGGATTGATCCAGTTTGGTGAGAATTGTGTTGAGATTCGGAGGTCTGCGATAGACTATTTTGGGTCACAACTGAAAAATTCTTTCAGTTAAACTGGTGACTCAGTGAGTATGAGGTACGCCAGCTTGAGGAGCTTTTGGAGGGCCTGAAGACTGGGGTGGTAATGGGTTAGAAGATTGGGAGCGCAGGGAGTTTCTCGTTGGAGTTAGGGTGATTTATGGCTTGGTCTAGTTGTTTACGGATGATGTGATATATATCTCTTCAACCTTGTGTTTATTCTGCATGTGCAAGTCATATGATCGTGTCCAATCTTGTTCCTTTAATTTTTCTGATGTAAGAGATCACTTCAGCACAGCGACCTAATAAAGGATAGGTTTCTGATTTTTTCAGGGAAGAAATGGGATGATTATTAATTTCATTGGAATTATAGGAATACATGAAGAAAGTTAGAAAAGGACCTCCGCTGCTGGAAAATTAGGTGTGATAAAAACGTTTAATAAATTCACCAGTACGTGATATTTGACGAAAGAGAGTTCCGAATTACAAGAGGTTATTCGTGATATGAGTTCAATATCTTCCTGGGATTGTTTTTGACAAACACTTCTCGTCCAAGACCAATGGAGGTCAAACGTGACTTTCTGTTACTACTTGATATTAAGCATTTGTTTTCTATTTCCTGTTATCCCGTGAGTGGGTTGTACGCGTGGGAATTAATAGTAGTGTCACGTCACTGGCCTGATACTGAGATGAGTAACTTCTTGGAATTAAATGATAAAAAGATCCTGTGTACTATCCTGTCTGTGAAGATCCTATTTCGCAGGCTGCGTGTGAATTTTGGAATATGACAAATTACAATAGTTCCCTAATGTTGTACGTCGACATTCACAACAAATTTGCTTCACCATAAATTAACCAATCCTTTTATTAACAAGACTCTTACTTATTATTACAAATCAAAAATAAAGAGTGCATGCACAAATATTTTAATTTTTATTATTTTCATACTTTAGCATTTAGTACTGTTTTACTCAATGAACATTTTTGTGGATAATTTCTAAAATAATGTAAACAAATTAAAGCCTGAAAAAAAATGCTAGAGTTGAAAATAAAATGGGAACAAGATAAAACTGTAAATGATTGAATATAAATGAAATAAAACATAAAATATGTGATTAATTATATTGAATATTGTTTATTTATGTATATATTGATATATCATGTATATTGATTGATTATATTTTAATATTGAATATAAGTCCTTTAATGTGTATTATCATTATTGATGATAAGAAATAAGATATAGAAATATTGAGATACAATACTTTCGTAAATGTTTTTCACTATTGTTTGTCATTGATTGATTTTCCGTGAAAGTGAAAAGGGAAGAAAAAATATGTTTAAACACTGGCAGAGCATACTTTAAAAGCATAAAGACAAATGACCGTGTTAGCACTGTACTCTGCGCTCGTGAATTGTGCTGACACTCATAACTTGGGTTGACGCATGCTTCACTGATATACATGTGAGCATCACTGCAAGTCTTCATGGCAACTGTGCGTGTGTATGTTGTGAAAGATTTTCAGTCCATTGGTATTTTGATGTAACTTTTTGGAGTTCAAAGTGGTAACTATAGTGGTTTTGAAAAGAATATATTATATAACTGTGACACTATATTGTCTGTTACTCTAGAAATCGACTTCTGTTGTACACAAATACTTTTCATTGGGGCGTTATGAAAACTTCTATGAAAATAATGCTGGTTCAAGTTCAATACACTAGTGCTAGGAAATGTGGGTTATAACTAGGAAACGGATTTTTAGGTAACTAAACGTTTTTTTCTGCAGTGAGATAGAGGCCCTTTCTTTTGCCAAAATGTTGATCATATCCTTTTATGTCACCACAGTAAATTTTATTTTACATAACAACACATCTTTTCCAGTTTTCCGTATGTAAATACATATTCTAAGAATTTTCATTTCAAAAATATAAAATCGCTCATTCAGGCCTGCTACATCGAAATCTTCGAAAGAAAGAATGCGTATTCTCCCACACCTCGTTCATATCGAGTGTGTCTGGTTTGTTTTGTCTTTGAGCACATTGACTGGCAGACTTCTGGCTCCTAACTTTAATCTACACGTAAGGTCCTGTTGTGGGAAATTCTACCCAGCCACAAGCCTGTTACAACATTGCAGGGCTTTGAATCCACGACGTGTCTTTTCGTTTATTGTGTTCTGAGTGGTGCTTCAGCACAGTGTGTGTGTTTTCTCGTACTATAAAATGCCTAAAATCAAGGCAAGTGTTTCATCTCGTTTGCAGAAGTTTTGTGACGAATATAAGGATGTGTTTTCTACTGATGGCAAAGTGCTATTTGCCAACCGTGTGTTAAATCTGTCGCGGCTGACCAACGTTCACAAATTACGCAGCATTTGGCGAGCAAGAAGCATATTGCTGCTGCTTCACGTTTGAGCAAGAGACAGGCATTATCGGTCAACCATTTGCGTCTTCTAGTTCTGGTGAACCGTCAAAATTGTCCGCTTTTTCAATGGACTTATGCAGAGCTTTTGTATCCGCAGATATTCCACTGTTCAAATTAAAGAACCCTGAATTACGAAAGTTTCTCGTGAAATATACGAACTTCGAACCGCCTGACGAATCAAAATTTCGAAAAACTTATCTGCACAGGTGTTACGAGCAAACTTTACAACATGCTCGCTCGGAATGTGCGCATCAAAATATTTGGGTATGTATGGACGAAACTACAGACTCCAGTGGTAGAAAAGTGGGAAACTTGATTGTAGGAGTGCTAAGTAATGATGACGAAACTGTGTTGACGAAAGATTATTTGCTAGTGTGTAAAGAGCTATCTGCTGCTACACATGTAACGATAGCAAGGCTTTTCAACGAAACAATGCAGCTATTGTGGCCAGAAAGCATAAAAATTTGACCATGTTCTTCTTCGTGTTACAGATGCTGCAGCTTACATGAAAAAAGCTTCATTAGACCTTGCCATTAGCTACCCCAAAATGGTGCATGTTACCTGTGTGGCTCTCGCGTTGCATAGAATATGTGAAAAGATAAAAAAGAGTTCTTTATCCCAAGGTCGATAAACTAGTTTCAAATGGAAAGAAAGTTTTTATCAAGTCACCTAAAAGAATAGACATTTTTAATCAAAAATG
>JAGDQP010020380.1:0-33367 GCA_022664845.1 Lepisma saccharinum | reverse complement strand
GACATGATGAGTCAAATAATTGAAAATCTAGATGATGATATGCTAAAACTAAATGTTAATGAGACTAGAAAGTTTGTTCGTGATCTTAAATATAATTATAAACCTAAAGGTAAAGATGAACTCCGCCCATATATGTCGGTTTACTGTAAATTACATAAACTTAGTTCCACGAAGATTCACCAAATTTTAAAACTGTTCAATCTCTTTGAGGGCCCATATATCGTTGAAAAAATTAGGAGCAATGTCGTAGAATTGGTATCTTTGAATAATGGTAAAAGAAAATTAGACAACATTGTTAATATTAAACTTTTTAAATGTTCACAACAAAAATATCAGGACTTGATGCAGGCCAGTAAATATGTTATCCCTAATCAAGAAGAATTGTTAACAACCCATATAAAGAAGTCAAAAGGCAAGTCCGATAACATGCAACTCGAAGAAAATTCCAAAGAGAGTAATAAATATAATATTTTTCCGAATAATATAAACGTAAAATTAGCTGATATGAATATACGAGCTCTCCTAGATACCGGAGCAACATGGTCATTGTCAAATTATGATTGCTTTATGGATCTAAAGCAACAACATCCTTCTGCGAAACTCGACATCATGGGCGTAGAAAATTCTACATTAACAACAGTAAATAGAAATAAAGTAAAAATAAAAGGAAAATTCTCATCTAATATATGGTTGAGTAATTCATTAATATAGATATGTACATTATAAAGTCTTGCCCATGCCCATTGATATTGGGTCAAAATTTTTTACAACAACTCTCATATTTATTAGTTCGTTATGAACAACAGAAGATTATTTTTAAGATAACTAACCAAATAATAGAATATGACAGGAAATTTAAAACCCTTATAGAAACCAATAGAGCTAATCTCGTTGATAATAAAACTAAACTGTTCAATGAAATACCTAAAGATGAAACTATTAAAGATGAATCTAAAGAATGGAGTTATAGTGCTACTGTTCAAAATTAACTTAATAGATCTTTAACAAGTGTAAAAGATAGAAATTATGGAAAGTCAGAAAATATGTATATACAAGCAAATGCTATAATAAATAAAAGGAAGCTGAACGTTTATCAGTATCACTTGTTAAATATATTACGACGCAAAATATATGAAGAAAGTCGATGATGTGAATTATGAAATGTGCACAAATGAAATATATATTGGTTAATGAATAATTAAGGGAATATGAAATAAAAATTCGATTATCTAACTCTTGATAAATGTGACAAATGAAGTGAATGGAAGTACGAATAATTGTTTTTCTCCAGTTATTTAATGAAGATACTTAAATGAACAGAATATCAACTTGTTGCACTGGCAACTAATTATGTCTTTATTGTTATTTATATTATTATGTTAAAAAAGATTCCTTTTTTCGAAAATCATCTTTAAAAAAAAACAATTGGGGGCGTATATGTAATAGCTATGTATAATATGGAATTGAAGATATGGAAAGCTTCACCGAGTTCGAGTTTTATGCAATAGATGGCAGCACTGGAACCGGTCTGGAAGTGAAAACTCTGTTAAACAAGTACCGTTAGATGTCGCGATTAAATGCTGTGGGAATTTTAAATGATAGAACATTAATGAATTGATGTTTTAATGCTGCTTTTTACAGATGGATTATGATTTTGTTTTATTGTTATTATTTAAACCTCGATGCGATTACTGAAAAGTTTAATGAATAATTCGATGTCTGAATCTTATGCACATAATGTATATGATATTATAATGTTATATACTTGCTGAGTTTGGGTTACTGAGACAGAATATCCAAGATATCTTAAATATATTGGATATATGAATATCTTATATTACCTGCTTTTTATTACGACTGACGCTGCTAATGATTCTGAGGTGTAACACCTTAGGCTATCATTATCATAATAAGTGTCGTCCCGTCCAAGCACTGTACTAAGTTCTGGGTAACAAGGGGCATCTTATTATTACTCTTCTATTCGCCCACGGATTCCCTGAGATTAGTTATGAAGCGAACCGAGGCCTTAAAAACAGCTTACTGAGAGCTCGATATATATATAGATGAGATAATATTATTGTTGATATCCCTTATCCTTTTCACTCTCTACCTTCATCTTGCACAAAACGCTAGTGTCCTTAAGGAAACAATCTCAACCGGACCATAGTACCTGTCAGCTAATGATTTGGATACCTTGTCCTTCAAGGAGCGCTTAGCCTGGGTCTTAATAAACACCTTGTCCCCAACATAGAAATTTACAGGAACTCCTCTGTTGTTATAAACATTCCTACGAACCTGCCATGCTTTCTCCATGTTTAACATGGCTTTTCCCCAAACCTTGACTTTTTCATCCAAATCTTTTTTGATATTTCCGACTTCGTTAACAACGGATCAATTGGATCCCTATCAATATGCAGGCGAAGGACACTTTGCTGTAACTCACACTGATGTGCCGAATTTATACACTGTTAATTGTCAAGGCATGACACCCAACTAGATTGCTTTCCTTGTAAATAAGCCTTGAGCGAGTCTTTCAGAGTTCAAACGTACCGTTCGACTGGAATTTCGCTTGCAAAGTAACCAGAAACACCCATCCAAATAGGAAGATATAAAAGGTACTAGATCTATAGCATGAGGCATTATCTGTTGAAAGAGTTTCGATATACTGATACTTACAAAACAACTTATTCATAGCTCTAGTGATTACCTTAGAATTGGCAGCTATCAAGGCACGAGATGTAAGTACCTTGAGGCACTATCGAGACACAACATTAAAAAGGTACAGGTTCCACTCGCCGTGAAAGGACCAGCTAGATATGTATACCAATGTGAGTTAAACTTTTTGCTAAAAGTGGAAATTAATTTACCTTGCTTTTTAACATTGTCAGCCTTAGCCTTCTGACAGGCATTACATGACCTTACAAATTTCATGATTTCATCAGAAATCCCTGGCCACGTGAAATGTGAAAACTTACACATAGTTTTGTATACTCCCATTTGTCCACCATAATTTAAGGTTTGATGGTAGTATTCGATAATCATTGGTCGTAATATCTCTGGCAACAATATTTTGAATGGATATACCTTAGGTTTAGTATTGATGAACAGCCCATTTTCCATTCGGTACTGTCCCGTATTATCCAGATCTAGTTTCAGTTTCCTACAAATTTCACCTATCCTTTTATCTTTCTTCTGATTTGTTTCGAATGTCATTATAAACCAAAGGGAAGGACCACAGAGTGCGAACATTACAAGAATGCATCATACCTAAATCCTCATTGGGATTACCTTGAACATTTTTAAATAAGGTACCATCAAACATACAAGATATATAATCACTGACTAATGTTTTTCCTGAAAGTGTATGGATAATACGAATTTGTACTCTAAACTCCTTTGAATTATGTTGCTATACATCGTCATATTTTAGAATCATGAAGAAAGCATATCGAAATTAATTTATTAACCCTATTTTTCATTGCTTCAGGTACTGGATATGGTTTCTTACGCACTACCTCTTTATCACCCACTTCAAAAGAATATTCAAAATTATTAATACAACTTACTTTATCATTTATAACATCCTTGTACTCATTTACAAACTGTGAAATAAATTCAGGTACTTCCTTATGTTAATCGAATATAGTTGGTTCTACTTCATGAATTACCTTTCAACAACCTCTTTAGTTACCTGTGAACTCGTACTATTTTCCCCTAAACAATAAAGTGTACCATCATCATTTTCAGACAGTAATACATCCCCAGAATATCCTTCAGGTATTGAAGCTGGACTATCACTTTCATAAGAAGAATTTACATTATTTTCTAAATCAAAATCGAATTATCAATATCAACACAATCAAATTTGGATTTCATATTTACATATTCAAAATTATATGTATCTCGTTTCTTGCTCTCCTTTACGTTCCTCCGTTTGACAGTTAATGACATATTTCTGCTATGATCAGTCTCCTTTTTCGATACATTCAAATTACTATGTCCCTGTCGTTAACACTGCACAACTGACATATTTAACTTCCATTATCATATCTGTCATTCTGCACCACCTTGCGGAAAATCTGACACGATTCAGGTCGCCACCGAAAGTACATGTGTTGTGATCTAAGGCAAAAGAGGCACCATCAAATTCCCTAATTAGCATGGAGGACCATCTGGTTTACGCCTTCCTTTAGAACTATACAAAGAAGCAACACAGTTCCTGTTTCTCGAAATGTTCGCATCACACATGTTTTCAGTAAATGGAACAGTCAAAGATATTCTCCCGAATGTTACAGTTCGGTTTCAGAATCAACACTTGTTTGTAAATACATAAATGTTTTAAAACTCAACAGCAGGTCACATCCCAAGCTCTTAAAAACAAAAGCCTTCATTTAAAAAAAACTTTCCTTCCCTTCCATTTTGCCTCTAAAATAGTATTTTCGGTTATACTTGCACAATTTAGCCTTAATAAGCTCATCATAGAACGAAGAATCGATAAGGTCACAGTTAAAACTCATGTCAATAAACACAGACACTTCCATCTGACCGACACTTAACATAAAATACATCCTAGTCTTCAGCTCGTGGGAATTCGCATCATGTTGTCTTTCACTTTGACGAAAGGAATTTCAGTTCCTTTTGCTTTTAAACTGAGAACATGAGGAACGCTTATGATTTTAATTGCATTTCCAACATTTAAATTATTTCTTGTATTGTTGTTTTCGAACTCTGAACTACGTCACTACTTTCATAGAATTGTTTAGAGTGCAGTTCACCTTTTTGTAACGTAAAACTTCCTATTGAGGATTTAAGACGTCCAGCGCCCACCCACTCCTCGACATATGCCTTGAGAATGATTCCCTAACCTTGAACTACAAATCTTAAATAGCCACAAATCATCCAAACAAAAAATATGCAAATGGAATTCTACTCTCTGAGCCAATGACGACCAATGAGAGAATGCTAATAGCCTCTTACTGTGAGCTTAGAACCTACGGTAAGAAGTAACGGTTAAGCTTTTCAATTATAAAGTTTACTTTTTGCCAATTTTAATTTTATTACAAAACCTAAGTATTTGGTGGATAATAATAACAAATGAATATACAAGCAAAAGAAGAAGAAAAATATAAGTAATGAACAATTACTCAAATAACGTTCCACGTGGTCTAACAGTTTCAAAAAATAGTTATATCTCCAACAGAATCAAAATGTTACGTAATATACGAATATGTTCAACACAAATACATTCGTATATTTTATCAAACCCGTATTACAATCACACATCAAGTAGAAGACTGTTTCAGAGTAGCGTGACTGAGGCTTTCCACTGCTGTCATACCAGAATACGCGAAATGGACGCAAACCAGGAATCAAAATTCCGACAAGGAAGATAAAATCAAATCACTACTCCCAAATTTAACTCCAAAACATGGCGTTTTCTTCTCCGGGCACATAAAACACAATTCTGCTCCACTCTGTAACACTCAGCCGTCAATTTGCACAACTATTTATAATAAAAATCGAAATAACGGAATCGCAGAGTATTTCAGCACAACTCACACCTACTGAAGTTGAACACGATCTGATTTTGAAACCAACATCGAATCGCGTCAATAATTAGAAAATCAAAACAACCAATCACTATTCATGATAAAGACTACGCGAGTCAAGCCATAATTCACAATAGCAGTGTTGCCCCGAACAAAACATAAAACTCAAAATGAGGAAAATAACACCAATCCATTGCTCATATGATTATAATTGTATAAAACAAAACGTTGATTACTCTGGATTGTCTCAAGTCGTTACACAATACAGAAACTGAAATAGTAACGGTTACTGCGAGATGAATCGATATAGTGATTTGGTAGCATTCATTGATAGTTCTGGATTACTCCTATATAACGCCTGTATTACTATACGAATAACGATGCATCAACTATGAAGCTGAATCTCGTAACGCCCACTTCTAAATCAATCTCCCTGGGAAGACTTAAGTGAATAACTTAAACATTCTAATTTCAGAACTAAATCTAAAGAAAGTTCGACAAAGACAACGTGAGAATCAAATATGGATTTAAGTAAATACTCAATCAACACGAACCTATTTCGATAAATATTAACATATTTATTTTGCTCGTGATACAACAAACTGTAAAAAATCAGCCTAAAATACTGAATCAAGGAAGCAAGTGTTTTACTCGAACAATGTTCAGATCAGAATCAGAGCCGCTTTTCGTATCTCAAACTTGCACTGAATTCGAAGATGAAACCCTTTGCCCCAAAACCTAACAATTTAATGACAAAATCAATCCAAGCATCAGAACCCAATATGTTCCCAAAATAATGTTTGTATCTCCTCAGTCGAAGAAATATAATTAACCTCAAACATTTCAGGAGAAATTAAGTTGACCTTTCAGACGTATTTTAATATTCAAGACAAATTTAAAATGCAAATCAATTAACGAATTTACTAAAGAAAAATTCACATAAAAAAATACTCTTCCGCAAGGTCACCATGCATTACAACATAACTCGATGAACAAAGGTACTAGAACTACAAGGGAATAAACATTATAAAAGTGTCCATAATGCAAAGAACACTTTGAGCGCACAGATGTACTCCATACGAAGCAGCAAACACCAGCGCAATTAGCAAAACGTCCCAGGCAACTACTCAATCAGTGGCATAGAAAGAAAATTAATGACTTTAAGGCCCACTTCAAAATTTCACCATTCTACAATTCTGACACAGTCACTGACACTCCACTACAAAGGAATAGAAAACATATTCTTCAATTTAACTACATGAGCACAGGCTACGCAAAACGATCAGAAACACCGAAATTAATACGCTGTTAAATTAATCTACTCAGAATACGGAAACCTGACAAAAAATCTTATTTAAACAACTGCAAATTAATTCCTCAGACTCCGCAGCTTACTTCTTCATTAAAATAAATGATTAAACAAGTTACTTACTTATTTACTGGTATTAATCAAACTTAATCCCTATAATTTCGATCCATACGCACTTTAGACCAACCGGTATAAACAGTACAAAATACAAGGGTGCACGTCAGATAGTTATAAATTCCAGAATAATATTTAATTCGAACTGGTCCACTAGCTTTAAATGTAATCTTAACTATTTAGGAAATGAACACAGAATATTACATTATAACGTGAAATTTATCTCAACGTTAAGGAAAAGACAAACTATACGAGTATTTATTCATATTAAATTTCCCCTTATAAAACACGACACTAATTTAAGACAAGATTAACTATAATAACTAATAGTTTAACCAGATTACCTTTACAAGCCACAGTCATACATAATAAGTAAATATTGACCGAATTTAGAATCAATATTTAGTAAACATTACGAAGAAAATCTGTTGTCACTTATTTATCCATTTTATTTTTTATAACCAGGAACTTTGAATTCCTTGATAACTTCGGAATATTGACCGAATCTAAACACGTGAACAAGGGATCACGAGATTTCTGTCCAACAGCAGCAACGAAGCCACAGGAACAACAGAACACGAGAACCGATGATAAAACCAGCCACAACGCTGACGAATCGAGAATTATAGCCGCTCCATCTTCTGACTTACAAAGGAGGAGCGAAAGTTCTAACACTGTAGCCAAGTCAAACAAATAGAAGAAACCAGACGGGAAAAAATCTCTTTCTTTTTTCTCTTTACAATTAATTTAGAAATCCAATATATATAGTAACGTAGTAGAAGAAACTGATAGTCCAGTTTACCTCAATTTATTTGCTTCGCGACAATGTTTTGTTTAGTTTCAATTATGAAACAAAACATTTTTTTAGTTCTATTAGAGAATTTATTGTACAAAAATATACACAAACCTAAGTACGAATTAATTATTTTACTGATACCCTTACATATTTCTACTCACTACATTTCTACAGTCATATTTATTTTCGAATCATTTATTTAAGATAATGATTTCCTTCTCTTAAACAAGTAAACGTAGGTGAGAAATGCCATCATATTTGAGTGCCTGGGAACAAACTAACCTAACACAATGTCACATGAACATCTTATCTGAAATTTCCGAGTTGAATTCAAGATAGCGGATTTCAAGATGACGACTATGGTGCTCATACTTCTACTATGTGCTGCTCTTCGCCTATTGTCATTACCCAAGGTGTACTCAGATTTTCGCGGAGGTTTCAACACGACAAGTGTCTTTAAACGGATGTTTTATCAGGTACAAAAAGGCTCAAATTGACATTTGTAAATGTTAATTTTCAAAATGATCAAAAGTTCTATGGGTGTCATTTTCGCGTATTACAGGTACAAATCTAGATGAAAAAATATTGCCTGTAAATATCGACTGATTAGTTAACTAGTTAGACGTGAAACACACATCAATAAGCACTGTAAGAATAGCACATTTGCTTGTGAAACAAAGTAAGTAATTAGATGTTTAAGCCTGTTATGCGGACAATGTATTGTCAGTTATCGATGAGGAAACTGTTTTAGTTACATGAAGTGTAATGCATTTTAGTTTTATGGGAATCGTTTAATTAAACACTTCATAATATTGTAATGTGTTATCTCTCTTAAAGTTATATGTGGCTGGTAAAATTTGCCTTCGCCTTGATTTCGATATCAACTGAACATAGCTGGATATGAGATATCTCTAAACACTGGAAGTATTTTGATTGATCGTTAGTAGTTTAGTTTATTAGATTAGTTAAAATTTGCGTGCTGCTTAAGCTCAGTGCACTGGAAGTAGAATACGACAGTTCTTTAAGAAAGAGAATTGGCAACTGACAATCGGAAAGTTGACGATAAATTTAATGACTTTTTGGTTGTGGTCAAGTTGTTAGATTTTCTGTACATGTAAAATATTGTCCTCTCTTCGTTTTGATTACAGTAGTAACCATTGCAGGAATCTGTTACCTTTAGGTAAGACCTTCCATTCTCATGTTCAATGCATGCTTTCTAGTACCACAATAAAATACTGAAATTAGTTACATAAGTGGGCACTCTGACAACATATTTTTAACAAACATGCCTGATCATGGTTTGGTTATTGTCGAAAATTGTCTCTAACTTTAGTTCTACAAGTATATCTTCACGTGTTTTACTTTAATATTATTTGTATAAAACAAAAAAATATTGAGATATATTGTTAATGGTTTTGTAATATATCTACAACTGTTAACCATTGTAACTGAGGTACTGAAGGCCTTATACCGTGATAAATAATCATCATAAATTGAGGACGAAATAGGCGTCAAAACACTAGTATGAAAGTAAACTTGTGCAGATGCATAAGTCGTACTTGTAACAGAATTAACACTTCATATTCGCCATATAATGATGTAAACCAGGAACGCAGGGAACACTTCAAACACTTTATAAGAGAAAGTAAAGTTCCTTGATTTACCCCATAAGATTATCCATCAAGGATGCAGAAAAGTTGGCTTCCAGGCGCTAATAAGTGGACACGGACACCGATGTACACCTCTAAATGATGCTGTATGATGTTAATAAGGGTGTAAATCAGTTTCGCTGGTATTTGGGCTCTTTCTTTGTCGAAAGGTCTTCATTATCTTGCAGCGTTCATGGAGGAGAGACAAGGGCTGCCACGCTTCAGTCCAGGAAATTACACATATGCTCGATATGATTAAGATCTAACAACTTTGCTGATCATATTAGTATTTTATATCATGTACCTCCAAGTTCGGATTCATTGGGTGTATTCTATGCGGACGAATATTATGGTATCCATGAGCATAAGTTCTAAGAATATGTTATCCCTATATCGCGGAGCTATCACTGTTCTACGTGGACATAGACACAGCTATGTAGGTCATCCGAGGGAGAAGATACCCTAAAGAGACACAGCTAGACTAAATATCTGTCTCTTTCAACAAGGTTAGCTCGATGGTAAGATTCCTGCGCTTCTCACCCGATCAAATTTATTAAGAATTACTTGTTAGACTCATCAGAAAGAGTGTTGACTCGATGATGTAATTCACATGTGCTCTTGCACACTATTAACCCACACTTCTGTGCTGTTGGGTGAGTCATAGAACACACGTATCCCAGCAAACAACTTAGCTTCGTCTTCAAACAGTATCTAATACAAGTCATCTTGTGGAAGCAAATTTGTTCGCTCTCATTTGGGTTGATGTAACACACCTTCTATTTCGATATATCGGTCATCAGGAGCCGACGTAACACGCAATTGGACTTCACTATACCTTCGTGATGTATTTTGTGTTGTTTGAAACGTGTCCCATAATCTGATAGCCCCCTAAAGACTGATTATGAACCTCCTAACTACCTCGACCTGGCGTTGGCCTATTTATAAACTTCTGATGACACGTCACCGCTACATATCGGAGAAATGATGTATTGCTGTTGTATTCGGCTCTTTCAACTCACCAGCCTTTTTCTAAGCACTTCATGAGCAATCTGGTTCAAACGTTCTGTATCCCTGTGTACTGCACCTACTGCGCTTTCAGATACTGTGGCTTAGCATTCTGGCAACTGATGTCTTCGAAATGCATTCGTGATTTGTGTTTTCGTGGCTTAATTATAATATTTTCCCATACTTGCTTTGTACATATATTTCTCTTTGTTCCTCAATTCATAACAAACAACGTAAATTAATACGTTAGCTAAGCGGAAATTAATTTTAAACGAATTGGCAGAAACAGAGAGGGAGTTAGAAAAACATATATACTCGACCAAAGAGTTACTCTCCAAATATGGAAGTATGTTTTGAGCTACAAAAGATAGAATGAAAGTTGTTTTATAAATTTTACTAATTGGCCAAACGGTAACGTTAACGCTGTGCGAGCTACAAAGAATATCTCCGCGAACTACCGGTATCATCGATGATTTGCTAACCCCTGCACTAGTATATGCAAAGGTCGCTGCATTACATTCAGCAGCAGACTGTAGAATGTTGATCGAACAGTAGATAGAACGCAAATGAATATTACAATGATGTTTTATTTATGATACGAAACGGAAAAGTGACTTAATCCATATTAAACCGATCTTCTACGAAACTCTTCAATTGTATAACAGAATACGAAAATCCTTATTATTTAGATGTCTTTTATTCAACAGGAATAGCATAAAGTGTACCGATATTTTTGGCAGAAATAAAAATTTCGATACATATTTTGGACAATAAAATTTTAAGAGTATAAATTTTGTGTTTAATTAATATTAGTAAATCTCTTTCATTTTAAAGTTAACTGGATTGTAAATTAATTTTACTTTATAAAGTATTTAGTTATTCTTGAACATAATTTCTACTCTTCACATTTTAGTTTCTGACGACTAACTCAAGACTTTTGACATTTAGTACTAAAAAAAATCTTAAACCAATATTTCGCCGCAACACACATGTTACAAAATAAATTAAAAATTGTTAACAAAATAAGTTACCCAGCAGTTACTCTGGGTCAGAAGCATATTTCTTCTAATTTTTTTTTTTTTTTTTAAGAATACTAAAGAACGACACTGTCCCGTCACAATTTTCAAATTATAACCTAATTCCATTACACTTAATGGAAGATCCGATCTTTAAATTACTCTCGAGTAAAAATTTAAAAATGGCATGTGACAATGTAATCTTGTCTTGCTCTAAAGACAAGATTTGCGTAGGAAAATACTTCATGTTCACTAGCGTTAAAACGATATAACATCTCAAAGAAAAATAATACATTGTTATATTTCGAATCAAATATGGTTGAAAGCATGGACAAAGCCCATTACATGTACTATTCCTGCCCACCTTCCTGCATAAACATAAATGTAAATTTCCTGGAGATTGTAATGAATCATTTTATTTATATGTTTGAACAATAATTAATTCACAAAAGGAATATATTTTCCTCTTTTATGTAATTTGAACCTTTTTTCTATTCTTTCCTTTTCACTATCTAAACAATATTGTTAGTAAGAAACCCATCATACTTAGAAATCATTATTAGTAGAAAGAAACCTATCGTTTTACAGTTAAAGAATAAGAAATCACAGAATAAATAACACTAAAAGTATTATTTCAATAGTAAAGAAATGAAACATTACACGTGATTGTTACATTAAATAATCTTTCATTACGAAACGAAGTAAACAGTCTCGTTCCGTGTCTACTGTCATGTCCGTTCCTTGATGATGCCTGTGTATGTTTTACACGTCCTTCTCGTTACTTTAACTTCTCATTACTTCGTTTCCATGAACTTCCGATTGTTATGTTAACGAACAGCTATTTGACTAACTCAGCAATGTTATTGGCAGAACGCCATACCAGGAAAAGTTGGGATAACTGTAAGTGTTTCTGCTAGTTAATGCACCATCAAATCGGTGTAAGAAAATAAACTTACCTTTAAAACTGCATGAACATTAACAACTTATGAAAAGGCAGTAATTGTGTAATTGTTTGAGAACTCACCTTGATAACCATTTTCTGTTACAAAATATCTGTTTGTGTGTCAAGTAACTAACAAATCTGATATCCAGATATAAATATCATATTACCAATATTGCAAAATATCTACTACCCATTAATATTCATTAATAGAATTTCAATAATTAAGGTTAATGTAAGGCAACGATCTCCAACAAAAGGTAGTAGTACTATCTCCATATATGCCTAATGCATTGTTATCATTGTAGGAAATTTAAATGCTGGTCCTACAAATTCAATCCTAAATAAAGAGTAGTAACTTTCAGGGAAGAAAGTTCATAACCAATTAAAGAGTTCGAGCAATGCCGATTTTTTCGTTTTTCTTCATTGTTGAAATTGCTTGATTGTTGTGAATATCAAAACCAAAAGCAATGAAGATCTTTCAACTATGAACAAAAAGAAAATTAAAAATCGGCATTGATCTAACTCTTTAATTGGTTATAAACTTTCTTCCCTGAAAGTCAGAACTCTCTAGGTTTGAATTTATAGGAGCAGCATTAAAATTTCGTGCAACGATAAAAATACATTAGACATATACGGAGATAGTACTTCCATCTTTTGTTATAGATCGTTGCTTTACATTAATCTTAATTGTCCTTAGAACAAAGATGTTGGTTTAAAAATATTGAAAGGAATTCACAAGATTGCCATTCTTCACAATTTCCTTGGATTTACTCATAATTTAAAAATTTTCTTTCATAGGCAAATAGGTATACAATTTTACATTATAGGCTACTTCAAGGATTCGTGAAGCTTCACCTCATTTCAACATTTCTGCTATACAGTGAAAGTAAGGGGCGTGATCTACTGTGAACCCCAGTTGTGGAAATATTATTAATTTATTTACCTCTGCGATAGTGAGAATATCGTCTTCCCTGTATACATTGTTGACAAGTTTAAGGTTTATTATAATTTTTATTGTTCTTTGTTTCTTCTTTTCATTATATTTTGCATCAGTTTTGTTTTCTCCTTGCATTTCTATAGCGTTATTGTTTTCTAGTTTTTTTAATGAAATAGTCAGAAGAAGGTCATCCAGCTCAGCACCAAGTGGAATAAATAAATAAAGAAGAAAGTAATCCATAAGCAAGGAAGAACCATAATTTTTTAATGTGTTCGAGTTTGTCAAGGTGGACGTTAAAGCAGAGGAGCATCTTATTAATATTGCAAAGGTGCAGGAGAGAACGGGAGACGATATCCGTGGATGCAAGAAAAGCTGAGGTTATCACAGATCAAGCAACGTTTATTTAACAGCAAAAACACAAAAAGGCACAATCAACTGTTACATCGTAGGATGAGTTCAAGACAAATGTATTTTGTTTCAGCAGGTGCTTATCGTAAGAAAGAAGCTAAAGTGGATATGCTTTTGCACTAAAAGGGAAGTAAAAAAAAAATTAAAAGAATTTCATCCGCAAGAACATTGCTAAAATCAATGGAATTTTAGGTACCGAAAAACAACTGATAGCCGAAATTATCTTCTATAGAGAAGTAGTACTGTGTCTTTCCACGTGGCGTTCTTCAGAAAGAATTAACAGCATAAGATAGAGAACCGGACTATAGTTTATCTTCATGAAACATGGGTTCATAGTAATCACTTCGTTGTGATAGTATGTCAAGACAAGGACTGGGAAAGAGGTTTAAATGTTTACGTAACAAAAATGAAATAGGATTAATCATTTACTATTTGAGAACTTATTAAACGGGATTTTTCTAGATTATAAATTAATTTTCGGTTTCAAACAATATCTCTGGACCATCATTAGGTAATTATAAATAATTCAACTATTTTCATAAAATGGTGTGTATTTTTTTTCAAAAAACAAAAAACAAAAACCAAATAGATGAGTTTAACTTCTAGAACTCCTTTATTCTCATGGATAATGCAACGACCACTCTTTAATTTTTAATAAGCACAGATCGCAATTGCGAGAAAGGGTAACGTGCTGAACTTTTGAAACTTGTTGAATTGGTAAAACCAGGTCAACACAGGTCACAAACTGAACCAGATTGCAGGAGCTCGTAGACACTCCCGTTTGTCTGCTCTTTCTCTCTTTCATTACAATGAAATAAAACTGAATTAGGCGCAAGCAAAACGGGAAGTGGTAGAAAAAAACTTAAACTTTTCCTGTAGTATATGATGAAATCTAATAAGTATGAGCTTGGTTTTAGTATCAAAACATCAGTGGCAAGCCTATGTTCGACATGCAGAAATTCTTCAAGAAAATGATTTTGAAAGGAAAGTGGCAAGATATGCTTTGCTGGAAAATATATTAATAAATGTAGGGGAAGAAAAACACAGGGAGCGAATTTTCTAAAAATAAAAGTAGGGAGTTCACATTAATATGGAGTCTGCGAGGATAAAGAGGAAGACGTAAGCTGAATTTTAACAGCTTTGATTTTGGAGATTTTACACAAACATATTTGTCCTCGGCAAATTAGTGGTTTTGCTCGTCTCCTTGTAATCAAGTGCTATAGATTCGAATTATACTTCAAACTGCAGGCAACCCAGGATCTAGGCATGAAACGAGGCATTTGCGCTGGTCCCAGGTGGTTTAGAGTGTTAGTAGTCGCCATTGTGAAGTACATTTGATTGCTTAAGGCTGGGAAGTTAGGGAGACAAATTATATTGCCGCAGGTGGAGTATTTCATAGATCTCGTGGGGACTGTAGGTCCTGTCTTTTGCAAGTGGGCTCTATGTACTAGAAAATAACGGTAAACCGCAATCAGAAACTTTACCTTCCGGTGCTTTACGGTACCTTGTCGCTATTTGTATTATTACCGAGAAAGAAGGGGTCCCAAAGGTGCAAAGCAATCACAAATTCATTGGAAAATCTTGGAAAACCTAATCCAAAATAGCCGACGTGAGCAGGACTCTAATCTGTGCTGGATCCCGGTGATGAATCGAGATTTGCGACCATCACCGCTACAGCTCGGAGGCACTGGGAACACATTGTACATAGTTATTCTAAATTAACTTTTGAACATCCTTCGTACGTGAACTCAATCTGGCCGAGAGAAATAATAACACATCAGAAAAAATATATCAGTGAGGAAAATAGAAATATATTTGAACAAGATCTTAAATATAAATCAACATTATATAAATAAAGAACTGGGGTTTGAACAACGAGTGATAATTGAATTGGCGGAAAAGATTTTGAAGTAAAATAAAACGGATTCTGTTTTCATTCTGCTTACTCCCATGGACATTCTTTCGGACAGAACATCGATAATTATATCATCTATTGTATATGCGAACGTTAGTTTGACAAGGTTGAGGTGGAAAGTCGTACGTTTCCTAACGGAGTCTTCCAAGTCATGCTACACGTTAGTCATCCTCTGCTATGATTCGTTGGAGACGCTGAGGCAACTAACACTTCAACATTGATGTTTCTCTGACAAATAAATCAGAAATGCAATTATGAGAAGTAGCCCTTAAAGTATACAACGAGTATATCGTAATGTGTCATGCTGTTACATGTAAATATGTGATGTTTAAATAATATGTGACAATCTTATATGTTAGTTCATAGTACATTATGATCAGTAATGTACTTCAAATTTTCTCAACAACAATGATACTATCAGTTCCAGTAGAAAAGTAAGTAAAGACAGAGTCAATCCTATGGAAAGAAGAGGGAAACAACCAGCAATATTTTCAATTGTTAATGCAGTAGGTTCATTGCTGGTGTGTTTGCAATCTGTAAGTAACGTTAAATATTTCATTGGTCTCTGATACTGAACGACATCGCTTTGCCACTTTGAAATAAGCCCGGTATGTCTCAAATTGGTAATAAAACTATCAAGTTTCCCAAGCAGCGCTGATCCCCTTAGCATATTGAATACCACTTGAAAATTAATAGCTGGGTCTTTCATTAAACGTAGATATTTTAGAGTTTTATTTGCAAGAAAGTGAATATTAGAAACTCGACCTGTAAACAGTACTTCTGCTAGCACAGCTACTTTACCACGCTGTGCCAATTCATTAAAATATTCAGTATCGTCAATCACAATATACCTACTCGATACGACTTTTAGTAATTCGTCAATTGGTTCTTCAAAATAGTAAACCCAGCCAGGATCGTCTAGTCCCCACTTCAACTGTGAATCTACAAGATCTTTTAGTGTGTCAATTGGTTTGGCATATCTGGGTGAAGTCAGAATTGACACAAGGTTGCAATTGTAGGCAGTAATTAACAAAGTAGAAGTCATGAAGAACCATACAGTTAAGTGTCGTATTGCAGAGCTATTTGATTCAGATATTCCAATTCCTACAACAATACTAACGGAATTGATCAAAGAATAACTTAATTGTGAATAAGGATTGCTAGAATTTAAAGGATGAATGCGATGCTGTGAAGTGGAACATAAATACAGAAGAAAACACAAACTAAACACTAATCCTATAATTCCAATCCATGAATTAGATTGAAAAGGTCGCAATATTGACCATAGACTGCTTATGCATTTTGGTTTGGGGGTAAGGAATCCTAAGCTAGTTTGAAGATATGGAGTACTTTGATCGAAATGATGCCTTCTACTAAGGGTAATATAATCTCCAGGAACAACTATATGGTAAGCCCCTGAATTCATTTGCCCATGGTACGTTAGTGAGTCTGGACCATCTGAAGGAGAGCCTATTGGAATTTTCTTTTCATCAATATTCCACGTAAAATTATACTTGTGTGAAAATTCAGTCAGCAATCTATAATCCGTTCCGTCAAAGAATTCTCCAATCTTTGTTGAATAAGGAGGGTAGAATGTCCATAGTAATTGAAGTGATACAGAGTGTAGATTTTCCAACTTGTCTTCATTCAATTTGTCAGAGTTCATCAAAGCTCCATTTTCCGATCTTGCAACCAATTGTAACTGTTCAGGAATCAAATCATCTCCTAACTTATGTGACAAAACCTGGTATTCAATGTTAGTATGTGAAGCGAGGTTGTGCACTGAACGTAAAATATACACGTAAGGAAAGAATTGCATAACTTTAATTCCCAGGGTATTTATCAAATTATCGTTGTTTCCTTCAAATATCACAATAAATTTCCGTCCTGTACGTCTCAAAGACCCATCTGAGCAATGTTTGAGATGAAAAAATGTTTCTGATATATTTCTTGTTCCAACAATAAACATATCACAACCATCATTCATTGCTTCCACTAGTATTGGATTATCTTTTTCGGCTTCTACAGGACTTGTTTTCCTTATGTTGATAATGGGTAGGTAATTTCCATTTCCATTCTTCTCATTGACATTGTTCAGTGACAAATAAACGTCATCCTCGAAAGTCACTAGGCAAGGCTGTTTGTAAAGCTGATTTACTAACAGCGATATTGCAAAATCTTCCAAATTCTTTTGCCTGGATTGTAATTCTATGGAGTTTATTGTGTTCCCAATGAGAAACTTCAGAACAATCAATATAATAGCAGCTGATTCCATATTATGGAAGTTATTTTCTGTAAGACAAAAGAAGGGAAATCATATAAGAATATAATAACTAAGAAAGTCATGCAGCAAATGTTAATAAAATTTTACGTCTTTAAGTCAAGACATTCGTACATTACAAATAAGATGCCTTCCGATGATCTTTCGTTTATGAAACGTACTTATAAGAAGCTAAAGCGTGAATTCGGTTACATTACCTTTATTCTCCAGTAATATCAGCGTTCTTTTTCAAATAAATTTTTTAAATCAAAATCGTAAACAAAAATTAAATGTGGATTTCCTAAGCTGTTGCTTGAATATACATAATTGAAAGTAAGATACCTGTTTGTATCAGATAATTTTGTAATGATATTTGCTAATTAGATAGCTTTAACATTTGGAAAATACTTGTAGACTTTACAATTGCAGGTGCTGGTGGAAGAACCAGACGACTCATTTTTTTTACATTGTTTTCAGGAAACGTACAAAGAAGTCCATAACATGATTACTGATGGTTTTAAATGAATGTACTCTTGAAATATACTTCACGGTATTTTAGAAATCAAAATATTCCAGTTTCTTAGTCATAATTTGTAATTGAGTTGTCTTGTTTTTGTTCCGGCATACATACTTTTCTACATTAACAAATAATACCAATTAAGTATTTTCAATGTGACCGACAACCCTCTCATAGGGAAGACAGTTGTGCCATAGTTCCGGATATCTATGAAAACCTTTTGAAAACTCTGTGAACTGTATGAGTCTTGCCCTTGTACGTTGATTGTTTTCCACATTACATCTCTAGTTCATTAATATCTGATGCTATAAACACAGGATTTGGTTCGTTCTTGCACCAGTTGAAAGCAATTTTTTTAAACAATATTTTCATATTGAAAACTAAATTTTGACTATAAATGGAGTTATCTGATTCTTGCATCGACATCCTCAATTGACTAGTAGTAAGTTTTGTGCACTTACAAATGTAGAAAAACAAACACAAAATACGTTCCCCTATATGAGTTCTTAAAGGACTCTTACAATAAACATTAGTAAGTTGACAAGGGGATATTATGCCACTTTTTAAGGTACACTAAGTGTTTTACATTTAGTATGTAATATTTCTGTTTTTATATTTTAATCTCTTTCTCTTAGCCTATTTTATTTGAAGTCAATTACTAGATTTAGGTGCTATATCATAAAATAAGAGATGAACGAAGATAGGATGGTGGAAAGCCTCAATGCATTCCCTTCAGGCGTTTAACGATTTATTGCCTCTACATCGTGCATTGGGCTTTTTGAACGAAAATACGAACTTATAGCAAAGTTGAATTGATAAAATTTCATTTCAGTTGCATATGAGACGTTAGGTTATTGGGAGATAATATATTTTTCATGTAGTCGGCAGCATCTTTCAAAAATTGGATTTAATAGAAGCCTCGAGTCAGTAAACTATTAATAATGCAGTATTACAATATACTATACTCTTAAATACAGAACAAATCAATAAGAAATTGATAACCTAAATAAAAAAGGTAACATCTTTTAGAGTCCACCTTAATTATGTATCTTTTGTAGATAAATTTCACCAAGAATCCATAGCAAAATACTCTATAAAGGTGTCTTGAGAGCTTCATTTCGAAGTAAATTTTCGTAAAATAGCTGTTAGTTTAGATGTAAAAGAAAATGTAGAATCCAGTACCTAAAAGTATCGCCGATCTACAGTATGCTGTCTCCAACGGCGCTGTCCAGAGCTCCCAGGTTCGTACTTTAACGAACATAACGATCTTAAAAGATGAAGTTATTTCGCGTTAAATCCATTTTGTTTTTCTAATTTATCATTTTAGTTCAGAATCAAATATAGCACTATTCATAACCAAATATGGAATGTAATGAAAATTGAATTTTCAATATGACGTAGTTTGGTCTGTCATCATTTGCTCGAATATTAGAAACGAACTTAGGTACGTTTGGTATTCTTAGATATGAAGTTTTACAAAAAATAAATAAATAATATTTTAAATTACTTATTTCCAATTGCAGATCTTTTCAATAAATTGACGTTCGACAACACGCGTATATATTCGGATATATCGCATGTAAGCATATCAAAATTGGAGTTTGACTATTTCTTGTCTTTAGTTGTAATGCTCATAAGAACGCACGAGTTGCCATTAGAGACTTTGTCTGATGGTATTTCTCCCCTACGCACTTCAGTACTGTAGTGTATAATGAATCGGGACTTTCTTCGCAAAAGGGTAGGTAGACTCAATGGAAAACAAGGGGCCCGCGGCGCCTTGATGCAGAAAAGGGGGCTTACCCAACACTTCACACAACGTAATCAATCCTACTTGAGAGACAGGCCTAAATTACGCCCCAGAAGAGGGCACAAAAAAGGAAAACCACTTTTGGATGTGAAGACAGAGAAGGTACCTACTTATCAACACCGTGCTTCAGCCAAGTACCATCGAAGACAGCACACACACTAGTCTAGTACCATGAAGCAAGCATGCAAGAAGCCCGAAAGAAGAGGCAAAACGCAGAAAGTTGCAAGAGCAGAAGACGAGGAAAAAGGCACTCAAAAAAGGGGAGACGCAGGCAAGAACATATCGCTGGAAAGCAAAACACACAAAACGCTATTTTAGTGACCTAACACAACTCTACCCCTAAAATGTACAAGACTCAACACAGCCGTGCACTAGTTCACATTTAACATGAAATTTAGGTAAGCACAGCTCATTTGACTATTCCCTACTGTTTGCTGTAGCATCGGCTAAAATATCAAACTTAAACTTCATCTGAAATCACTTTCTCATAAACATATTACACTTTCGGGACTGAAGTAGCGTAAGGTTGAAAACCTTTATAGCAATACCACAGTGATGGTAAACTACCAACGTCTTAATGAAACCCTTGACTCAAGGAATATCTGGTGAAATGTAATTTATTTTTACTTAAAAATGACAAACACAAAGCAAAAGATTAATTGCTGAAATTCTTAAAAGGAAAAAAGTTCCCAAACACAATCTTTTAGCAAATCACAACGAATTTTCAAGATACTGTTATTTTCACATCTTGAAATTGTTTGTTTACAGATAGGCTCTGTCAAAGAAGAGAGATAAGATTTCACACACTTATTTTCAAAAGTTTAGGTTACGCTACTTTTACTTTTCAAATGTGGTAGACAATCCACACTTGAGCCCTGTTAAACAAAAGTTCCACAATTACCGAAGGATTACAATTCTTTCTACGAAAATATTAATTTACGAATATAGCTGCTGGGCAGAAATTTTCTTTGCTATTTCCAAAGTTATAGTCGAACATTTCGCAGGTAATTTTCAGTTTTAATCTTATACAACCTTACCTCCGTTCTGACAATGCAGTCAAGACATGATATACTATAGCTAGGTTAGGTGTAAATTTACAGACCAAATCTTTATGAGGGAACTGGCTTTGTGTTTGCGAACGCAACGAAGAAGTTTTAAACTGCTGGTTACCGAAATAAAACATTATGAATCGTTATATCTCACGTTTAATAAAAGCCGGACATACTGAAGAGATTTCGAGGCATTTAAAATCATAACAATCCCGAAAGGAGCAAACAAAAACTAAGTGTAAAAGAACGTGCATTTGAAAGGTAGCATCAACTATAGCGCAAGGTAAAATATTCAAAGCATACGAACCAAAATTTTACGTGCTGAAATGTCGCTATATAAATGTAGGTGAAACAGATTCGGGTTTCTGAGAGAGAAATAGGAATTTTAATATATTTACCATACATTACCTGATAGTAAAACCGACCGCGGGCGCCTGCCAAATTAAGCGGACATCACCACTTCACACATGCTTCCACAAACACCAAAAATCACAAACATGCTGAAGGCGCACTTTATCACTTTCACACTGAAGGAAAAGGGGCTTAGAACCACAACTGATATATTTATATTTATTTAGGAGAAACAAGAGAAACCCACTGTACACCACATATACCACAACAAATCACCTCAGCACTGATGAATACAAATTCTTTCCCTTGCACACTTCAAGGGCATCCATTTTTAGCCGATGCTAACTACCAACTGCAGAAATTAAATTCTCAGATATTATCATGACGAATTTGGAGATTACATCTACCAAAACTTATATTCTCCAACAGTCGATGCAGCTTTCCATATTAAATAGCTTTTTAAAACATGGGCTGCCTTATAAATTTGCTTGAGATGTACCTTCTGAGGCAGTATATATTTTGTGCATCTTCTCCTACTCATCTACCATAGTTGTACTACTCACTGGTCTTAGCCAATGAGAGAAGAGAATCAAATCAGACAACGAGGAGAGGAAGGTGGTGTGGCTTAACCACCAAAATTACGACGAAAATAAATCAACAATCAGATCATTTAATTTGTTTTTGAAGATTTTAAACGAAAGAAATATTGTGAAAGAAACAATGGAATAAAATATGCAAAGAAAGATTTGGGCAATACAATGAAGACACAGTAAGAATAAAATCTCGCCAATTAACAATGAGAGATATAATCGTACTGGCTAAGCTTCATTGATATGTGGATAAATAAAACTTTTGACGTTGACGAAGACGAAAATATACAACCGATAAAACACTAGTGGAAAATGAAAAGAAAACAGATAAAAAAGGGGAGAGGGTAAGATATGTTATGACCACCTGAAAATCGGTCACTACATATTTTCCACTACCGAGAAGAAAAAGAAAGACAATAAACTAAATATTGGATTTTCTTTTCTTGAAGAACAACAAATTCTCAAGGTTTTCATAACCGAAGGAAATAGAGAGCATGAAGAAGTAGGAAGAGTCTTAATCCACATTACTTAACAATTCCTCTTTCCTTTCTTTGGTACAATAAAAAACCCGGAGATTACCTAAATTTCATGCATCCTTGCTCACCATGGACACAAACTGAACTCGTTTCAGGATTCTGAGTCAACGTGACACCAGAAGATCCGTTATCAGGCGGCCGTTTGAGAGAATCTCTTTTAAGATAGATGTTGCCATACCTATGAGACGACTGCTGACAACCCTAATAAGGACTTCTCACGAAATTTTCCAGGGGCACGCGGTCCGCGGCATACAACTTCCGAGAAAGACCGATTGTTTGGTCTCGTAACCCTACCGGATGTGTAAATCGCCACCAGCACTGGGATAGGTTTCTGTACCGGATACGTAACTGAACAACACCCGCTTCTCTGATCACAACCCGGTTAAGTGTCATTCCCTCTGTTTTCATAAAATCTTTGATAATTATTATTAATATTCGAATTGTTATTTGTGTTTTTACTGTTGTTTGTGTTAGGTACGTTGTATCTATTCGTTTTCTTATCATTATAAGGACGAGTGTAAGTGTTCGTGGTTTGTGTGTGACTGTCATAACGTGTATTTTTATCTCTGTTGTATCTATTCTGGCTGTTGTTTCCTCTAGATTTGAATCTTGAATCATAAGAACTAGCATCATTATCCGTATTCTACCTTCTGTGCCTTTTCTGATTCATGTTCTTATTCCTATTTCTGTTACCATTACCGGTAAATGCACTAGCTCCACTCAGAGTCACCACCCTATCCGAACTAACTGACTCAGCTACTAATTCCAAAGTCTCTGTTCCAGCATTAGCTGTCGTTTGAACATTTCTAACCTGTTATTTCTTTCTACTGTCCTTACTAGTACTTCCGTTATTCCCGGTAAATTTGCGTTTCTGATTATTAGACGGCTCTAACGAAGATTTGAGATCGAGTTCTATATCATGAACGTCGGATAACTCCCACAATATCAAATTCTCTATTAGCTCTTCAACACTATTAAGTTTCAACAAACGCATCTGACGTCCTAAGGAGGGAATGAAGTCTACTATTGATTTGTTATCGCTACCCACAAATTTAACATTTTGCAAACGCCGAAGTTTCATTCTCGAAGTTCTAACTAAAGAAAGCAATATATTGATAACAAACCTAGAGATTAATGAACTTCTAGAAGACGTATTATTGGATACCGGTGCAAGTTATAACAATTGATTCACCCACTATTAGAAGATTAAACGTTACAACTCAAAAATTGCCTAATAATGTATTTTTGAGAAACAATCTCTGGTGGAAAACTTCAGATTGTGGCAAAGCCAAATATATAATGTGTTCATGGAGAGAAGATTTTTACTCTTGAATTGTTTGTTACGAAATACAACATACTATATATTGTAATTTATAGAAAAAATTATGAAAATTGTATGATAGATTGCGTGAAACACTTGCATCAACATCAATGCGAAATGACACAAATGAGAAGCAGATGAATGGTGAAACACATATACTTGAAACCCTGTCAAAATAATCTTACACACATGAAAGATTACATAATCTTTCTAAAGAAATAAATAAGTTGAAGCTGGAAATAGATGAACTGCCTAAGCCCAGAAGAAAAACGCTTCAAATCGAAGAAGAAAGTTTGAGGAAACTACTCCTAATAGTGATTCAACATCTAATTGTGTATCTATTGTAGATTTTGACACGTTAGATTCCGGAATAAGATTCAATGAAGATAACCAAAGACTAGCTGACAAACAGAATGAAGCAACAATAAGTTCAGAGTTAGGTAATCAATCGAGTCTAACCGTAGTAAAACTAACTGAATCAGATAAAGATGGAACTATTGTAAAGAATCAAAAAGCGAAGAACAATTAAAACACAACTATCAAGAGGATCTTAACACTACAGAGCATAAGGGAAATGAACTTTTAGATAACACTGCTTCAATTTCCGAAAGAGAAAAAGTGGAAGATCAGGTTATAGTAAAGAACATGAAACCGAAGAAAAATAAAGCAAAAAGAGATAAAAGATACTAAAAATTGAGAAAGTAAAGGAGGAAAAATTAAAGAGAGGAGAGAAGATGAAAAACAAGAAAAACTGGACTTAAATGAAATAAGTAAGAAAGAATGAAATTAAGAATGAAGTAAATCTTGTTTTAGAAAATTATTATTAAAGTCGCCTTCCAGGCATGAGAAAAATGGGCATTGTTTTGCTAAAAAGTATTGCAGTATGTGTGAAACATCTGAAAGGATGTTTATTAACCAAGCAGTACTTAGTGTCATTTTTATGATAAATCAGTTATGATGAGCGGAGAAAAGATTTGGAACCATCAATTATGTGATTCTATGGACTGGAACTCTAACAGTGATGAAAATGAATGAAACTGAACTATGACAATGTTGAAATGAACAGAAAGAAACTGTTGTGAGTTTTGATATTTATAAATAACAGTTATGATATTAGTAATGTTTAAAAGAAACTGTTGTGAATTATTACTTGTTATGAGACTTTTGCTATAGTTGTAGGTGTGTCTGATGTCAATGGGAGCAATTATACTTTAAGGTAAGCACGAACTTTAAAAAGAGCAAGTGGATGATGGTATGTTACTATCATGTAATAATAAAGTAGAGACATTACTTAATTTCAGAACTAAGAATGAAAGACACCATTTTAGGCAAAGATGGAAGTTCTGGTGTTAGATTCCAAAAGATGTAAATGGGGAAATGAGAGTTGATTTCAGTAATAATAGTGATTCTAAGATATTTCAGGAATCATTATACTGTGAGTATGTTTAGATCGGGTTTATAGACAAAATGCCGGAAATGACAATATTGAACCTAACCTTATGTGAAATTGTTTGTCTTCCTACTTATAGTAATCACATATGAAACTCATGCATAAATATATAATCAAATGGAAGTTTAGAATTTTCCTTATTTCTTTCCATATATTTCTTAACATTAATTTGGTATTTTGCTCGATAAAGGAAATGGTAACTGAAGAATTAAGTCTAGATTTTCTTTTAGGATTTTGTTTAGATATTTTCGATTTTGCTAAACTTAAAGGAATATGTTTTCTCACGAGTTTCCTTTCATTAGTTTTTCCTATCTTCGAATTCTTAATGCTACTGTAAATTCTAACTTGAGAAAAGCGTATCATCTTTTAAATTCATGGCAAAAGTAAAATAATCCTAATCATAAAGAAAGAGAAAATTATTGAACAAAAATGCTGTTAAGAGGCAACGAAATGATAAAGTTTTCAATGATAATTATTTTGAAATGGTATTAGAATAATTTGAATATCAAGTTTGGCAACGAAGAAAAGTATTCATCTCGTTGAATTTTACCTAAGCTCTCAAGGTGCTATTGTATAAGCTATTTAAAGTAATATTCTTAAATCCTAATTAAATCAATGCATGATTGAAAATTCAAAGGTATTTTATTTAATTTTGTAAATTTATTCAAAAGTGGTTTTGACATAATCAAGTGAAGTTAATTCTCTTATGATGATAATCAGTTTGAAATATATATCGAGCATCGATATTATTATTAAGATGTTTTAAGTTTCCTAATAAATTTTGAATTTCTTTTAATTAACATTGAATGTTCGAAAGTTTTCTTTGAGTACCAAGTAGCTTAAATAGGTTAGAGCGAATGATTAATTATAAGCTCAGTTTATTTTAAAGGTTGATTTTAATTTCAGTTTCTGTCTATTAGTTTCTTTTTATCTAAATATGCATGATTAATAATTTCGAACTTTTCAGTCATTCAGCTTCAATTTGTTAATCAATTTAATATAATATGAGTTGTCTTTCTGTAAGGTTTGATTAATTTGTGAAAGATTAGTTTTGGAGAAGGAAGAACTACATTTAAATAATTAAATATTCTACGTTAATATATATATATATATATATATATATATATATATATATATATATATATATATATATGTATGTATATTCTCTCAGCTGGCATTCCTGCAGTACGAGAACCTATTGGATGTAGCAGAACAGACGGTAAAAGACCAGATGGGATGACTCTGTTACCCTGGAAGAGAGGCAAACCGTTAATTTGGGACTTCACTTGCTCACACACGTTCGCTCCTTCCAACCTCCCTTTTTCCTCAATCCAGGCGGGAAATATCGCCAGTAGAAAAGAAGCGGAAAAAAGAAGAAAATATAATAATCTTACACAGAAGTACCATTTCATACCCATTGCTATCGAATCCAGTGGTTCATGGGGGAAAGAAGGCCTCAACTTCATAAAAGAAATAGGTAAGCGTATCACAGAATCATCTGGTGATGATAGAGCAAGCACCTTTCTTATCCAAAGAATAAGTATGGCAATTCAAAGAGGTAATGTACCTTCAATCCAGGGAGCCATACCCAAAGGCAAGGAATTAGATGAGATATTCCTACTGTAATTTTGATTTATTTGACGGAATGTTTGTCACTATCCAAGTAGGTAACCGTTAACATGAAGCCTACCGTTGTAGCAAATGAAATGTTTCCTGAGAAACCTGGACCATACATCGAGATTGAAGAGGTAGGAGGTTCTGATGGCCCTGTTTGTGTGTTTGGCGGCAAATGAGAAAGTAGTTCATACAGACTTTTTCAATGATTTCGAAGACATAGTTGATGATGACGATCTGCAGTGATTGTGATGGTGGCCTTCCGAATCTTCTGAACTTAATTTCTTTGCCAGAAATTATGTTTCTATACATTTATATTTATTAATTAAGAAGCTTTAATAATATGAATAATTTTTGAACGAAGTGTATTGAAGTTTATTAGGTGTTAAAAAAATTAAATTAAGAAAGAAACTGAAAATAATTAATTAAGTATCAAATACTTGAAAGAAAAAAACAACTTCTATAAGGGAATGAATGGGAAAGATTTGAGTTAGGTTTGCAGAAGTAATTAGTTGTGTTAGACAATTATAGTAGGAGTTCAACTAATTAAACTTATCTATAGACAATTAGAGTAGGAGTTTGACTAATTAAAGCTTATCTACAATATATATTTGATTTTCTGTGGAAGAAATAAGAACCCAGTCCGATGCTAAGTATAGTTTGGAGTTCCCTTAGCTCTTTATTAAGGTTGGGTCTTCCGCTCCGCTGGGTTTGACCTGTAAAATGAAGGTTGTTGTTACCGCTCTAATTTGGGGCCTTGGACGCGACACAATGCACTCTACAGTTAATTTGGCTCATCATATGCAGATTTGTTTAAAGTTATTTTAAGACGTTTAGGCATATGAGGATCAAGGCGGATTGTGGTTTAGAGGGTATGTTGGAAGATAGACGGCCAGTGCCTATTTATAGGCACCATCACAACGTTTGCTTGGTATGGGTGATGAAATCTCTTGGGAAACCTCAGTTAGAATGGTAGACGGCTGGAATTGATCCCAGGACATCCGAATTTTAAACAAACGCTCTAGAACTGTTTAAACTTTGTTCAAACTGAACGAGCTTTACTTGTCAATTTGATATACCTTTTTAACCTGTATAGACTGATATTCTTAGAATTAACTTATAATCACACACACACAAACAATACCCGAGGCGTACTACTAACTAGAAACAATCCCGAAATGATAATCAGGCACAAGCGCAATTTTGCGAAGAATCGATGGCCTACCAACCAAAAAAAAACAAAAACATAAAAACTTTTACGGCCCGCACTCAAAAGTTGAGAATGAAAATAGTAAAAAGGTTGCAAGTCATCACCATCTGCAACATCATAGTGACAGGCTCCGACGCCATCCACTGTAAATATAACGACCAAACTGGTATTTTCTAGGTCTAAGCTTAATGCAACGGTAAGACGTTTGCTTACTAAGTAAAAAACACGGGTTCGAAACACGGGCGGGAGCAAGATTTTTCTTCATTTTTTCTTTCAAAATATATTTTTGTATGTTCATACTTATTATTAATAATTGCTTTGGCATGCAAATAGAGGCTACTGGAAGTTAGGATATATATAAATAAACCAGGTCTAGCCCGCGAGGTGTGCAAGCGGGCAAGGTGCGTCCTCAGGGAGCTGGGTGGCGTTTGGCACTTTCGCGTATGCCTACCGCTAAGCGGGGCCTCCCCCACCCCGAGCTGCATTTTTAGTTACCATGGGCTAGTGGAGGTTAGGTAAGGTCAGATTCGCACAAACAGATCGAAATGTAATTTGAAAGAAAGAAGCCCAAGTGTAAAGTTACATAACCGAACCTGATCTTACCTGACCTACCCTAATCCATGGTCACTAATTTTATATAATCGACGACAAATGGAAGAAAGCAATTATTAATAATAAAGAAATTAGCAAAATATATTTTCTAAGACAATAAAAAGAAAAAAAAGTCTTAACTTTTTAAAAAAAGAAACTGCACTTTTAAAAAAACAATTTTGAAAATGCAAGAAAGGAACTATTAATAATAAATTAAAACTTTAAAAAATATATTTTTAAGAGAAAAGAAGAAAACATTTCGCCCGCCCGCCGGGGATTGAACCCGGTTTTTTATTTCGTAAGCCAGCGTCCTACCAATACGCCACGCTAGGCAGCTGCCGCTCTTGGTGCTGTATTTAATTCTACAACCGTTTACATCACCCACTTCTGCCAAAAGTATACTTTAAACGCAGAATTTCTAATAAATTTCTTTTTATTCTTACCGATTGGGATTGGCAAATATGGGCGCCGCCACAAGTGGGATTTACTTTCTTGAAAGATAGTTCCGGAATCTAGGATATATATATAAACCCCTGAGGGAAGCGAGTTTAATGGTTGATTTAACAACACATTGGTTATGGTCTGTGTAACAAATTAATGAGCGTGTTAGACTTTCATTCTGAAGGTTCTGGGTTCGATTTCCAGTCTGGATTTCAAAATATTTTCTTCAAGGAATGAAATGCTGTAAATGATGTTCGCGATCGCTCCTGCAAGAGATTTATTCCGTAAAGAGAGAAAAACACAAGACAGAGAGAGGGGGCAGTGGGAGAGAGACGCAAACTGTGTGTTCATAAGCGTTAAAATTTCATTTATTTCCATGCTTTGCACCATTTTCCATTTCCTCTTCCCTTGTTTTTTCCTCTCTTTTTTTCCTCTTTCCCCGTCTTTTCCATCTCTCTCTCTCTCTCTCTCTCTCTCTCTCTCTGTGTGTGTGTGTGTGTGTGTGTGTGTGCGTGTTTTTGAACAAGACGAAAATGGAATTTCTGTCTAATTCTCTCGTCGTTCTCTAATTGATGCTGAAGGACAAAATCTTTCTTCCTCCAAATTTAGGAATATCCTGGCACGTCATGTTTTCGCGCATATTTATATTGTTGTCTCACTATTAGGCGTACAGTGCAACAATTCTCCTTGAGGAAAAAGCTAATATTTCTTATAATTCGAACCTCCATTTACTTTTGTAAGTAACTGTACACGGAACTATTTTTTTAAATTCCTCATAACCTATTTGAAGCAAAACGAATTATTGTATAAAAAAGAGAACTGAGTATGGCACATGTCAAATTTGTAATAGTACAGATACATTAATACATAGATTGAAAAGTTGTAAAAAGCTGGAAATTTGGAAAAGTTTCAACATTGTAATAATTACGATTTTACGTATCAACATAGAAAACGTAAAATTAGAACAGTTAGAGTTTTTTCTTTCAGATTTTAGTGAATTACCACTGGTAAAAAAAAAAAAAAAATTTTTTATGGCGAAATGCTCAAAATGTGCATATGTTAACGGCGGAAAACATTACTAGCGAACTGTTATTAAAAAAATCGTATAATATTGAATTATTACGAAATACCGTCAACAGAAAGCAAAAGGATGTATTTAAGAAAATAGTAATGGTAAGTTAGAGCTAACTGTGTAATATAGTGTAGAGCTATATACTATAGAAGTAAATAAATACGTTTAAAAAGTGGTAGGACATTGCATTCGTAAGGTCGTGGGTTTAATCCCAGCGGCCGACCATCTTGACTGATTTTTTCCAGGATTTTTCATGAGTCACACAAGGCAAATGCTGGGATGACACCTTCAACGTGGACCATGGTTCATCTTCCGATACTTTCCATCATCCTTGCCCCTTCCCTATTCCGTCTAAGCCTTAGAGGCCTAAAGGCCGTAAACAGAAAATCAGGAAAGAGAAGAACTTACTATCATTTATTGAATTTAGTTCCAGCGTAATCTTAGTGTGGCATTAGAAACCTCAGAATTTTACATACAACAACGTGTATTACGAAATGTTTACTGAATATTTGTACTTCAAAATAAAAAGATCTTTTTATTGCTAACGAATATATTGGTTTATGTTGTGGTTTACGTAACTTTACTACACTATGCATCCATCCTGTGTGTAGCTTTTGCTCGTGTAACAGTTTATGTACGTGTTTCTAGTTCATTTTCATGCACACTTACTTGTATCAAAACACGGATATATTTTTGCATTTGAACTCTCAGAAGGCAGATCTGCTGTAAATTCCTACCTAGTTTCACTACCTCGTACAATATTGTAAGAGTTAATTTATTTTTACACACGAAGAAGAACAAAATATTATAATCCATCAGGTCCTATTGAATAAGTTAGTCACTGGTATAGAACTAAACTGGTCAGAAAAATATAATTTTATTTATAAACTATGAACTTTATACTATATTAAATTTATTGTTTGGTTCTCTAAATTTATTAAACGAAATATGAATTAAGGTAAATCGAAGTGTACTGTGAAACAAATGTAGTTGAACGACTTTGTTTGTAAACATTTACTGTAAGAAAATGAGTTTGCTTAAATTATGACTAAAAAAGACGATACATTCTGCACAGACTAAAACTGTTAATTTTGAGTTTCGTAACATAAACATATATTTCCACATTTTACCCATAATCTTTAACGTGGGATTCTTCCCAGATATTTACATTTTCTTTATTAATTCCACTACCCACCACTAAATGTAGGAGTTCTGATTTCTCCTTTTCCGTCAGTTGTTCCTTGTTCGCTAGACATGATGTATGTTTTTTGATGCGTGTTAAGATAACAACCTACATTGCTTTATAATTCCGATTAGGTAGAAAATAGCTCCATAAGCTTCATATTTCTTCATTACAGAGCTGTAAAATCTATGTCATAAAATTTGTTAAAGTAAATACGTGCTGAAACAAAGACTTTATTTGTGAAAAGAATAGTTTTCTTTTTGTTATATTAATGAAATACATTTCCCAGAAAGGAATAAAACTAATTTGATTTTCAAATTTTAAATATGTTATCATAGTGCTTAGTTTTTGATAATAATAATAATAACATAAATTTTATAGGCGGTAACAGCACTATGGCTTACGTCCTTGAGTGGTGTAGAAAATATCCCACCTAGAGGTTAGTGCGAGAAAACTCGCATGTTCAAAATTGTCCGGAAATAAATATGTCCATCTTATATGCCTTCATTCTGTCTCATGCAAATACCAAATACCATCAAAATTATGACAGATGAACTTTGCCGGAAATTGAAATACCACATTTCGTACTCTAGCGGGTGAATCATCAGCCTTCAACTATTTCAAATTGTGGGACCTCTCATGTAATAATGGCTGAAACATGCTATCGAATGACGTATGTGTTATTGTCAATTATCTAGAATCTATATTTTGACGGAAATTAAATCTTTAAAAAAGTGTTAGCGCAGCAATTCTATTAACAATAAAAAAATTCCGGTTGAATCATAGCATCTCACACAAATATTAATTTAAAAATAAATTAGTAACACTTGACAACTGTGATGATTATGGACGGAGTTACCTACAGAGTTTTTTTACTCTGGCCAATAATACTTATTCCACGTTTGGTGCTACCATAATGAAAGTAGTTTAAAATTTAAATTTTACAGAAAATAGGTTGACAACACTGGCAGCTAGGGTGTTTGGGAATGCTGACACCCACTGTATTTTTCTATGGTCGAATGATGTTCATGCAAGTTTTAGTTCAGATAGGTGCAACGGAATGAAAGCAATTATTAAAAACAAAATTAATTGTTGGCAGCACTGATCCATCGCATCAATCACGACAGTTTTCAATGGCTAGCCCAGCCAAGACCATTCTAACGACATCTCAGCCACGTCTTTCCAACTTGAGGTTTATGATATACAGTTTTTGACAACGGATTGGTAACACTGGCAACAGAGTGGGAGAGGACGTGGACCCTCAAAACATGTTTCTATAGTGCCGTACTATATTTGTGCCAAACTTGGTGCTGCTACGTGTAACAAAATAGAAAAACATTGAAAATGTGAATTTTAAAGACAGCCCCAACGATATTTTCCAATTTTGCTGAACAATGTTTGTCAAGTTTGGTGGGGATTGATATAATTGAATGGATTCTTTTTTAGCATTTTAGGTAGGGAACACTAAACCACTGCACCAATCAAGACGGTATCGGCGGCTCTGGGTTAGTCTAACCAAGACCTTTCTAACAACACCTCAAGCAACTCTCTATTCCTTGTAGTTCCTGAGATTACATGTTTGCACGGGTTGGGAACACTGAGAACAGTGTGCTTTGAGACAGGAAGAGATATAATATGTTTAAATTGTGTCTTATAATACTTACGTCAATTTGGGAGTTTCAGTGTCTAACATAATAAAAGCAATTTGAAAGCATGTATTTTATAGGCTGGCAA
>JAGDQP010020379.1:0-33368 GCA_022664845.1 Lepisma saccharinum | reverse complement strand
TTAACCTACTAAATAGGGGAAGCAGCACACTTAAATCAATAACAGTGATGCTTTCTGGAAACAATTTTTACTCTATGGAATCCCTTATTATCTTACTGATTGTCTTACTGACATGTTAATTGTAAGTGATGGCTTGTAAGAATAGCCTCACATCAGAAGAGCAAGTTGAAGCGGAACAAAGCGACTATCGTAGACTATCCAACCCCTTAAGATTAAAAGTTTAACCCGCCTTCCTTTGCTCGACATTATATGTCCATGAATCATATATAATTCCGAAGCGTGTTAAAATATTGAGCATAACTACAAAAGTGTAAGCGAACGCTTATTAGAAATTAATATCAGGATATAGTGATATTCCCTTGAAGAAATGGGATGAAAATGTTGGCCATGGAGTAAGCCGACGCTCTGCCGCCTAGGTTACCAAGGTCGCTGGAGTTAATAGATTTCAAAAAGGTTTACAACACACTTCTGTGAGTTGTCACGTAAAGCTCGAACTGAATCGGCAAAAGTAATTGAAGGGTATACGGGGAAACCAACATAATCCAAAAACTGTGAATGTAATTTCATTGCTCTAGATGATTTCCACGTGGCAAATTGCAAAGGGGCTAAGCGAACCGAGTCCGAAGTTACTGACAACTCAAGATGCCGAGAACAATGAAAAAGCATATAGATTGTGTTTATTTTTCTTCCTTCTTGAAAATCCAGTTTTTGTACTTCGTTGTTTTTTCCCGTGTACCCTTCAATTGGAACAGTGAACGAACAGTACTTGTGTTCGGGAAATCTCGGCTGTTCTCGCACTCAAGCTGACGTACCTGGCAGGGCAATGGACGTATCTACATACGAGTGACGTGCCTCTACGCACTACATAAAGAGGAAACTGTTTCAATTTTGTTTTCTAGTAAGGTGATAGCAAGTCACTGCATAAAGATGCTACAACACTGTCGACCTTGTTGATCAGCTTCCTTGACGAGCAAGCCCGACATTGTAACAGAGCCTTTACACTGACGAGCTTGCTCGGGCGAGGAAGCTGACCAACAAAGTCCATAGCAAAAGATCCGTCAAGCTTGCTCAAGTCCAGGCTCGTTGAAGAAGCTGGACGTCATTTCCTCGATGCTTAGTGGTAACGTATTTGTTAAATACTAAGGAAGTGGAGAATGGCAATCAGGGGATAATAATTCCTGTATGTAATTTTTGTTAATAGTATTCCATTGTATATGTGCCGAGGGAAATGAGAAACGACATTGCATAGCATTTGTGAATGCTCGTCATAGGAATGTATTTGAGTACTGCTGCATCAGAAACGACAAGATTGCTTACGCATTACGAATAAGAGAGGAAGTGCACGCTCTTTAGTCATTTTACCCTCAGGACAGTTAATTCATTCGCTTTGCTCTCAAAAAGGACAGCTTCGATTTCATATATATATATATATATATATATATATGGCTAATAAACCGAAGAAAGGGTTTGGCTGATGAAGAATTTGTTCATTCCTGAAGAGAGGAAGCCTTCAAGTTGGAAGCAGTGGAAGAAGAACCAAAAAGTAGTTCGAAAGATGTAGTAGTAGTAGTATTGATTATTGTAAAAATATCGTAGAACAAAAATGTCCATCTAGCGCTTCAATTTTTCACTGACGTAATAAAGTTATTTTCTCAGACTTGGCGTGGTATCCTTTATCCATGATTTCCTACCAACTATCGACCTTTCCGACGATACATCACGTTACATATATGGCGCCCAGCGTGGGGCACGATAGTTAACAAAGAAGCCAGGGAAACGAAGTGTAGCAGAACCTATATGATAACCAAGATAAAATATAGCGTGAGAAGTGCATGCAAAATGAATTGCCATCAAGATAACGACCGTAACGCGAGATGGAAGTGCTGCCAAGGAAAAAAAGACAAACCGTTGATATCATGTAAACAATGTAAAAACCTTTTCCATATTTCTTGTAGTGAGAAAGGAGAAGACATACGGATTGTCCAAAGAAGGATAGAGATGTAGAGAATGTGCTTTTTCAGCAACGAAGGGAAATTCCTGTACTCCCGAGGTATCACACCCAAAATACTAGACGTGGTAAAAATCCTCCTGGCATCGCAGAACAATATGGAAGCAAGACAAGAGGGGAGATGGAAAGAAAGATAGTCAGGCATCCGGGCAAAGGAAGAAGTAAAACAGTCATGTGAAAGAACAAAGGATGAAGTAAAGAATTCCATAGAAGAGGTACGAGAGAGCCCCAGAGAGCCAGGAAGAAACTATGATGGCATTACTTTTTTGCCATAAATTACTCAGCACATAATCCACAACATCCCTACTAGGCGCAGTTAACTATATAATAATAAATGAAAATACTATAGTGAAACAATTGGTCAAAAACTATTACACAATATAAGCAATATTCCAATAATATTGTTGCAAATGATGTAACCATAGAAACTGTTTTTTATTTATTTATTTACTTATTATAATTCGCCTCCTAGTTCAGCACAAAATTAACCGTTACATGGATCGTCAACCGCTATATGAAACCGTCAAGCTTCGTTGACCACAATCAAAAATAGATCAAAATATGAATTTTTATTTGTATACCCCAACCACTCATTAATGTCAGCTACTTTTTTGCGTAAAATTTTTCGAACATTAAATTTTACATCCTATTATTTCCCTGCAACTTAAAGTGGAGGAATATGTTCTGTTTTGCCAATCGCATTTAAATACCAATTTGACAGATCCATTACATTTTTGGGCTTTTCATACACGGAACTAAAATGATCACAGACTTTACAAAAAGTAATTGTTTTCCTTTTTGAATGTTCTATAATTGTGTAAAGCATACGAATTAAGAACTATTCTTAGATTATAACAGAAACCAGAATTTAATCAGTCAGAAATCTGAATGTCCCCTACTGATACGGTGCAGTGACGATTGAAATAGTCAAAAGTCCGAAATTAATATGATTTTATGCAAAATTATATGCATTTTACGTAAATTCGATAGCGAAGGTGCTAGACCCGCCCCCCAAAATCAAAAGCTTCTAGATGTGTTCCCTCTCATCTATCATCTCCTCTAAATATTTTAAATACCCCCCCCAAAAAAAAATGTTTCCTGAAAGAAACACTGTTTTTATCCACACTATAAGAGGAGGTAAGAGTTTCTGGGACACGCTCTACATGTTCAGCTTTGCTTCTCTCTTTGTGAATAAATGATTACCTGATGTATAGGTGCGACTAATCAAATCGCCCTCGCGTGCCTTTTCATCTTCCTCTCTTTTTGAATGAATTTTGTAAACATCTTTAGAAAACTCTAGTCCTTGGAATGTCAACCACCGGATCGACTAAATACATAAACACTCACCATCACCATAGATAAGTGAATTGATTTCCCATAACATTCTTCAGTTACCTGACGTCAAGCCAATATTTTGGTTCCAATACATCTCACAAGAAGAAACAGGAGTTTATATTGATTATAAACTGTCTTCAAACACTTCTGTTCACTTTGAATTCTTTATACGAAAGAAGGCTTTACATGTGCTTAGACTTTTTAATGTTTTTCCATCTATCAATTTTTTCTTTATTTTCTTCATTACTGGTTTATTCATAGCAACAGATCATTAGTTTTCTTGGTTCCTTTTCGTGCTGGATTCTCTTTGTACTTTAGTGTACAAATTTTCTTCCTTAACGGTGTAAATCACCTCCGGCATATTGGTCCATTGATTAACATGGGAATTGTTTTACGAGTCTTACGTCTCTCAGAAGCGTAATTTTTGACTTCTGTTTTCTCCTAGCGTTTCGTCATGTGTTCTTTGACTCACGCCGTTTTATAGAAATGCAATATTTTACACACGAAGAGTGTAGTTTCTCGTTGACATTGTTGTATACCCTGGTCACCGTGGCTCATGGGGTAGCGTGTTGGCCGTGCTTCGGTGGCCATGATCGGGCGATGAGTTCTGATCCTGGTGGAACATACTGCACCTGATTCAGAACATTCCTACGGTCTTCTTCGCAGAAACTCGAGTCTCACCTTTCCACTGTAGCTCTGCAACGGTGCTATATCCGCTCTTCTCTGGTTGTTACCTAGAGATACCATTAATTGGAGGATAAGGATATCCCAAACAGAAATCGAAGGTTAATCCCCAAACGATTTATTATAACGATGATGGAAAATGTACACATGAAGAAGGGTTGAAGAGAGTTATAGAACTAAGTACAAAGTTGAAGTAGAAGTACTGTTCCATAGCGGTTTGATCACTAAAATAGTATTCCAGACATCTTGAGTATAGATGCTTTAACTTGCATGTTAGAAAGTTTCTCTTCTTATACTGTGTTAATCAAATTAATTACAGAAATTTGGAATAACTTGCTGAACTTCGAAAGAGTTGCAGAACAAGTAAGAAGTCGTAGATTGACTGAATCACAATTGAAATAATTGGCGGTTTAAGTGATAGTTTACGAGAATAACAGATTTCGCGTATTACAGATAACATGAGCTGTAGTTAACGTGAATTTTAGATGACGTGAATCGCACAAGATTGTAGAAAGAACGGTCTCTTGGTGAAAATGATGATTATCCTAACCATTGTCCCAGAAAAATAAATAGTTTCAAACTAGCTTCTACAAGTTCCCTATCAGCAAGCTTCGTCGGGCCGTGATTGGGGCAACCGTATCCCAACCATTTCGCGGTTGGCCCAACCTTCGCCCGACGTATTTTGCTGATAGGGTTACTACTACGGAGTAGAGTAGAGAAAGCTACTTAACTAAGTAACTCCTGTCATGATAGCGAGTCTCTTGACGTTCGGACGAACCGAGTACTTAACTCTTCTGAAGTCGTCGAAGAACTAGAGAACTAGAATAATATTCTTTCGTTGATATGAAGAAAGCGTTTCTTCCAGAAGCTTCTATGATTCGCGTGCATTGCATACATCGATCACATGATACTTCTAGGACATTTACACTTATTTAGTTAACTTTTGCTCTGAGTTGCGTCAGCTTTACCATGACTTGGAATATTTCAGAGTTCAGCGTAGTGCAATTGTGTTTGACGCAATTGACACTAACTAGTTCAAGCGGATGCATGATCTAATTTTCTGAACATGGAAAATTACGAAGATGGTTAAATGACCAACTATCATATCGCATGATTTCTGTAAGGATTGCTAGTTCTTAACCTTTTAAACTTGTTTGTCAAAAGAGATTCAATAACTGCGTCTTTACAAGTAAGAGCTTCTTACATACATAAAATATTTAAACAATAATATAGATTTGAACTCAAATACTTAATTATTGATAGTCGTATAAATGAAATTGATAGAATGATTCTAAGAATAGAGATTGCACATTCTATGAGTTTACATACTCTATAGTTGAGGTAGCAGAAAGCGCTATCTACGATTGACGAACTCTAAGCCATGACGTCGAATCCAATGATTTGACACAGCTGAGAATGAACTACTAATTTATTTGTGTTCATGAAATAGTAAATAAATAATAAACAGTTGTCAGCTGTTACTTATAGATAGTACGTTCTATGTCATGTTTTGAATAGTGATTACTGGATACTTGCTTTCGTTCCGTGGTACGATTATGGATAGTAGAACAATACATATTTCTGGTGGAAACATTAGTTCTGGAAACTATTCTTCTGGATACTGTATAAAGGAAACCAGTAACGACTAACGAGAAATCAGGATAAGGTACTGTAATTTCATGGATTTTGTGATTTGAAATATCCAATGTATGTAATGGTGGAAGTGAACGTCAACAATGTAAACAACTATTAGGATGTAAAGTACTTTCTGGTTGAAGCTATATGTTTCGATGCTAAATACTGCATGATCTGTAGTAATGGTCTGGACGGTTTGTGTTGTAGTCTTCTTAAGTATTTTCTACAGATTACTACTTCTCAGCTATATAATTGAATCGCTACCTAATGTGATCTAACCGTTTCTTGTGGTGCATGAAAACTAACCTAAGAGACAAGAATGCATGCTTATTGTTTGGAGAACGATAATGCTGTCTAAATATTATCTGTCAGTAAAGACTATTGTTTTATTAATTAACAAAGTAAGTTCTGTTTATGTTCTTTCGGCTACGTTCGTCATATTCGCGTGTCAGTAAACAGCGAATACACATATTAATAATAAATATTCTAACAGAAATCAATTTGTAATATCGTTAAAATATCCATTGTTTACCTTTTTACATTTGATTCACCAATATATATATTTATATTTAGTTTCTGGCTATCGAACTCATTATCATTGACTTGAACGCATGTTCACTTTTATCGGAATAGGTTTAGAAGGGAATATTGTAGTATGAGTAAAGGTTTCACTCATCTGCAGCAATATTGCTGGAGGGAGGAGAAAATAAGAAAAGAAAAGAAGAAAATAAGACAAAAGATGATCTTTTAATAGATATCGGAAATGATATGAATGATGATGATAACAAGAGAGTGATCTTCCTTCATCTGGATTGTAAGTTTTGGCAGGCAGGATCCAAAACAGAATTGGGTGGTTTCAGGTCAGGTGTATATTTGGGAGATAGCTGTCAAGCAGATGATGGTGAGGGAAAAAAAGGAAAAAGTGAGGAGGCGTCTCGATAGTACCTAAAGGACTGGCTAAGGGGTGCCGCCCTACGCAACAACGTATTGTTATTTATATGGTAAACTATTAATAATACATTATACTCATATCTTTGAAGGAACTTCACAGACCAAAACTGTATAAGAGTCAAAATAACCACCAAGGCAAATTTTGTGAAAACGGAACTTGAATATTCGACTTCTGACAGACAGAAGACGAGTAAAACGATTCCCGTGAAATCAATGGAAATGTCATACCAAGATGGGGGGTGGGGGGTGATCTACACCGTTAAGGCCAATTCAAGAATTTCCCCCCCCACCCTTTTGGGTCCCATAATAGTGAAGCTATAGCAAAAGGACTTTCTATTCCCGCCCATGGTGTCCGTTCGTCCATGTTCAGAAATTAAATCTGAGAAACTACAAGGTGTAGTGAGATATCGCTGGAAAGGCCTTGACTAGACTAACCCAGAGCTCCTGGAATCGTCTTGATTGGTAGAGTAGATCAGTGTTGCCAGCCCATTTTATAGAAAATCAGTTATTCAAATTGCTCCCATCCAGTTAAACCTAGCTGAGCCAAATATTCAACACAATACAAAAACACTGAGAGGGTCTACGTTGCCAAGCAACCAAATTACCAGTGTTGCTAGCCTATTTTCTATAAAATTATTTTTGTCTTCAAATTGTTTCCATTATTTTTGACATACCAAACTTGGCATCAACATTATTCGACACAATAGAACAGTACTGGGAGAGTTTTCTCTATCTAAGCACTGTAGTTGTAAGTGTTGCCAGTCTATTTTATAAAAAAATAATGCTTTCGTGGCTAAAATGTAATGAAGGGACCGGAGCCTTTTGCGATTGTTAGTAGAATCGCAGCTCCAACTTGATTTTATTTTATTTCGATTGTTGAAATTTGACTCCAAGTGAACAGAAAATAAGTATTATGTTCTGAAGTTTCTTTCGTACGTCAATAATAAGGACCATCAGCTTTAAAGGAGTCTTAAAAGTAACATCAGTATTGTGTCCAAGTTCTTTTGGGATAGAACAATGTCCATAACGGGTCTGGATCAGGATTGGCTAAAACCATGTGCTTTTAATAAAAAAATCCCTTTCGGTAGGCCTACAGGCTAAGGTAGATTTCGAAGTTTCGCTGGGAGCCGGGGTTCGCCCCCAAACTTGAGTGCTTTTGAGAGGATGCGCCTCCTTTATCTTAACCAAAATCTCCTTGCAGCACTACACCACCACGGAGTACATCTTTACCCTCCCACGGTTGGCTGCGCCCCCAAAGGAAAGATTTGCCCCATTTATTGTAACCTACTCTTGGTCATACACCTTCATTGAAAATTTCGTTTCTCTACCTTCAATGATTTGGAAATTGGGTTTTTGGGGCAGCCATTTTGGATCCAAGTTGACGATAAGTTTTCTTATTTTGTCATGACCTACTTGTGATAGTACAACTTCAAGTAAAATTTCATTTATCCAGCTCAAACGGTGTGCAAAATGGGATTTTGGGCGGTCATTTTGGATCCAAGATGGCGACTTTTCCCAAATGTTGTGATATTTCCCTAAGCTACTCGTCATAATGCACCTTTATGCCAAATTTCGTATCTCTAGCTCAAACGGTGTGCAAAATGGATTTGTAGGTCCGCCATTTTGGATCCAAGATGGCGTCTTTGAACTCATTAGGTAACATTTTCATAATCAAAAAGTGATGTTGTACCTTTATGCCAAATTTGATTTCAATAGCCCCAGCGGTTTAGGCTGTGTATTCTATACAACAATGGGTTCGGCGGCCATTTTGGATCCAAGATGGCGACCGATTTTGCTCATTAACGAACTTAACCGAGCTATTAAGCCTAGAAACAACATATAAAAATTTGGTTCAAATATCTTCAAAATTATGGCCGCTAGCGTGTTAATATATAAATAAATATCGTACCGATCTCAATAGGTATATTTTCTTCGAAATCTACCTGAAAAAATGTTTTTGTTTAAACCAGTTATTTTTTGTTTAAATACTTTGCTTTATTTATTTATATTACATATGGGTAGAAATAAGTTTGTTTCTCCTTAATGTCCTTATGCAGCAGCGGGGTTATGAAAGACAGGACCTACAACTACAGCTTAAAGTGGAATCCGAACCACTACTCGGTGTGCACCTGAGAGAAGTTGTTCTCCATCTGGACTTGAACCCTAAATCCCTTGACTACAAATGCGATGAGTCTACCGACTCATTCACGGAGGACACCTGACAGAAATACGTTCTACTGATCTTGCACAATTGGACAGCTTCAATAGACTACAGCGTACAGATCTAATTTAATCCCAAGCTAGTTCACTGAGTCAGAAATACAGAGGCTTAATTTCCATATCAATAAAAGAAGTGAAAAAAGATACTACGAATTATTTGTGTTCACTCTGGCTCTGAACCATCTATACATATACATACAAAATATTTTCGATATCAATAAATTCCTTTCCTGAAGTTTATATGAGCAAATAATCTTGTACGGAATTTCGGTGTATTTTGTCGGTACTAAACATTATTAGAACAAAAGAATATTTATAACTTTTGCTTTGATTACTACTGAATAATAATAACAATAATAATAATAACAGAAACTATATAAATAATTAAAAAAAACATTCATAAACTTGTAAACAAATAAATCTGACTTTCGTAAGCATAATCTCACAATTGTGCATATTCTTTGAATAATGAATGGGAAATTTACGCCTGAATATAATATGAAGGGTCCGGGAGTGAAACGTGATAACCCAAAATGTCAAAATGTGTGTTTACCAAACTTTTTTTGAACACTTATTCATGAAGTTCACACTATTTGTGGCATTTTTGCTTTTAATTTTTTTGTTTAAACCACTCGTTTTGTTGTTGTTCTTTTTTTTTTTTTAAAAAAAACACATGGTTTAAACCAGCCAATCCTGGTCCCCATGGGTATTTCAACGTTGGGCCGACGATGGCACGGTTAGAGTATATGACTAGGCCAACAACAACTGCCACCATCCGAAATTTCCGGAGTTGGCCCAGCGTCGGATGATCGGCGATTTCAACGCTACTCCCACCGTAATCCCGCTCTTATCCCACCTATTGCCGGATATGGAGAGATGTGGTGCCCACACGTTATACTGATACAACTGTAGTGTTTTAATAAACGGATTTTAGAGTATTTTAACAATAGTACTTGAAAAATATGATCGTGTTATATTTTGTCTTTATTCTTTTTAGGCTTAATGGAATTTAGTTACTTGACAGCAGTTAATTTTTGCACTTGTCTGCGGCTGGATTCGAACCTTAACGCTGTAGATCACCCCCGCCATCTTGGTACGCACCTCCCATTGATTTACACGGGAATTGTTTTACTCATTTTATGCCTCTCAGATGTAGAATATTTAAGTTCTGCTTTCACAAAATTTCTCTTGGTGGTTATTTTGACTCTTGTATAGTTTTGGTTTGTGAAGTTTCTCCAAATATATAATTATAATGTATTATTAATAGTTTGCTATATAAATCATAATATGTTAACAGGGAATTATACTGTTCCTGTGTAAAGTATTGCATTTCTATAAAGTAGCATGAGTAAAAGAGAGCATGACAATAAACTGTGCGAAAACAGAAGTTAAAACTATACTCCTGAAAAGTATAAAACGAGTAAAACAATTCCCATGTTAATCAATGGAAAGTGCGTACCAAGATGGCGGGGGTGATCTACAGCCTTAAACCTTCTGATCTGCTTTCACGTTCCATCGCTCTAACCACTATCCTCACAGTAAAAAATAGCTGTGTTAATTCAACACAATGCGGTGTCCCAGCGTGACTACCACTTTTTGTGTTAAATCAACACAACACACGGTGTTGATTTCGGTACTGGGAGAAAAAAAGTTACGGCTGCAACAAGTTTTGATCATGGGTTGCTCAGTTAGAAGTCGAGTGTCTTAGCGACTTGGCTAAATCGTCAGACAGAAAGAGAGCTAGATTCGAACAATATAGAGGATAAAAAAGTGTGTCTGAACCCCAAACACAAACAAAGTTACTCTCACAACTTATGCCATGATTTAATCACTTTTCCGTTGGCCAATTAGGGATCACAATCCCCATTTATTGACAATATGTTCCATTTCTATGAAAGCAAGCGCAGCATTTGACATGTTGTTACGATAAGAAAGCAGTAATGATGCTCAAGTGTTTGTCTGTCGCCATCTTGCTTGCTTTCATAGAAATAGAATATTCTCAATGAATAGGAATTCTGGTTCTCAATTGACAAATAGGAAGTGATTAAACCATGGGATAAGTCGTGCAAGTAACTTAGTTTGTTTTGGTGGTTCAGCAACATATGTTTAATCCCATACACTGTTTAAATCTATAGTGTAGTCTTTTAATTCAAATGTTGTTCACTAAATATAGTTTGCATCTAGCACCTGTCTGACGAGTTAGCCAAGTGGGTAAGGCGCTCAACTTCTAACTGACCAACCCATGATCAAATCACCGCAGCCGCAATGTTTTTTCTCCCAGTACCGGAATCAACACCATGAGTTGTGTTAATTTAACATAAAAAGGCGTAGTCACGCTGGGACACCGCATTGTGTTGAATTAACACAGCTATTTTCTTGCAGTGTACGGGGGCATCTTGTGATCTGCAATCCATTACGAATAAATGGGAGCATGCAAAGTAGTACATATACACCGACATCGAGCTGCTGGTAACATAAGAACAAGAGTATGTCGGGAGTACCAATTTAGCCGCCGACGAGATGGCTCTGGAAAAAAAGTGTAATTCTGACGACGGTTCGATTGCGGCAGCCGTCGTGAACCCAGCATCAATTCAAGATAGCAGCAGTCCCAAAGTAGTCTTCCATGGACCGAATAAGCCAGTGTCCGTCAGGCCGAAAAAGTGGTTACCGCTCACGACCCGCTGATCATCCGCCTGCGACTCCTTGGATCATGGACCATGGACCATCCGCCGTGTAATTTGAGCGACTTTTAAGCAGTAAAATCAACCTTGAAGGTGAAACTTTATATTAAATAAGTTATCAGATGCATTTCCGTAGGTACTTTTACGCGTAGAACACTAATTTCACGATGAAAATATTCGCAAAATGAATGTTTTTTATACAAACTCCACTTTATGATCGAAAATGAACAAAATTCCATAGAAAGTAATGCCGTAAAGGAACAACAATACAACTGTGGGAAGGGGAAAGGTGGGCAGGGAATTATAAATACATTAAAATAATGGTTTCTAATACCTTTTGGGGGGCCTAGGGCGGTTGCAATGGCTAAACCACTGATTGACTACACGGTTATTTAATGCGGACATTTTAAATGATACAATTTGAATTTTTACTTTCGTACCTACATTTTTCCATCCCCTCTCCTCTTTGGTGTGTAATTCCGGAACAAAATTGCAATACTCTCGCTTCTCCTACACTCTCTTCGTTTACGTACATTTTCAATACCCCTTACCATACAAATATTATCATAATTATATTAGAAACTAAAATTATAATTAATAATTAGAACAGTAAACATTTTTCAAAATATTACCAAAATAAATTCTCGTCTGTCGTGTCACATCTTATATTTGTTTCCAACATCTTATTTAACATGCAAGCTTACTATTCATTTTTTGAAAGTTAAATATTTTAAATAACTGTGGTAAGCACGAGAAAACGCAACTGATTTGATTATTTTTATAAATATTCGAAATTGAACTTTAAAATGAAACAGTTAAACAATAATACTAATTATAGTGAATTAAGAAGTTCTAAAAATGAAAATATGCATACTGAATTGTTTTTCAATCTAAACAGATTTCACTTTCTTTGATTTTCGATTTAAAAGTGATTCAATGAATTTGTTCTCCATCATTTCACGTTTTCGTCTTTTATTTAAAGATAAATGTAAACAAATATTAGGTCCGTTATTATTATTTAGGTTTTTAAAGTTCAACAAACGAATTCTAATTTTACTTATAATTACAACATATTTATTACAAACGTTATAATTGTAAAATTCCTTTTTTTTAAGAACAAACTTTAAGAAAGTAACGGAGCTCCCTGGCCTTGCCGAGGTCGCCAAATTGCGAAACCGCTGGTCATTGGAACGATTTTGCTACGCATCTCCATGAGGTGTACTCGCTTTTGTTGCTATGCTCGCTCCAGCGCTTCGCTTCTTTCTTAAAAACCGTGTAGTCGATCAGTGGTTTAGCGATTGCAAGCGCCCTAGGCCCCCAAAAGGTATTAGAAACCATTATTTTTTATGTATTTATAATCCCCTGGCTCCCTTCCCCTTTCCCACAGTTGTATTCATGGGCGCCCATCTTGGGGTTTTCAGAGGGGGGCAAGAATAAAGTGACAGTTTTTCTGTTTTACTAAAAGTTATCAACAAGATAACCACTACAATATTTACTAAATTAAGACCGCAAAAAGAACCATGTCATGAAGTACATTAAACCAACCTTAAAGTATATTGGAAGTTGATTGAAAATGCTTAGTATAATAATGTTAATGACTTAGTTAGTAAACTTAAAGATATTATTTATGATATAATTATCAAATGTGTCCCCTGCAAAAAAAACCTGTCCCAAATTATCCATCCTGGTTTACTAAAGACGTTATTAGGAAGCTCAATGTTAAAACAATTTATCATATAAAGTCTATACATACAACATTGAAAATTCAAAACCCTACTATCAGGAATTTGTTCGATTGCGTAGGGAAGTCAAGAAAGACATAAAAATATCCTATGAGACCTTTATATCAAATTCTGAAAATAATATCAATGATGATCCAGGTTAGCTGTGGAAATTTATTCAAAACAAAACAAAACTTCTTCCCCCAAATATATTAAAATTTCAAGGTCAGATTTGTGTAGCAATGAAGAAATAGCTAATACGTTTCCACAGTACTTCCAATCAGTATTTGTATCCTCTTCTCAACCGTTCAGTAATTTAGATAGCAAATCTGAATACTGCCTGTAGCTAAAATACATTCGAACGAAATAGGAAAGGCTACCAAGAATCTAAAATCCAAAACGACAGTTAGATCTGATGGTATACCCTCGTATATAGTGAAAGGATGTATTGATAAATTTAAATATTCCCCATTGATTGCGTTCAACTTGGCACTAAAACATGTATTTTTCCTAACAAATGGAAATCTGCTTTAGTTTGTCCTATACCTAAAACAAACAAAGAGACGAGAAATTACCAACCACAGGCCTATAGCAATCTTACCAATCTTTGCAAAATTCTCTGAACTGATTGTATATCAACGAATTATTGATAATTTGAAGGCAGTTATCTAAACTAAACAACATGCCATTGTTTCACAAAAATCCACGGTAACGAACCTCACAATTGTTACAAATGTTATTGAAAACTCGTTTGACAAAGGAAAGCAAGTCGATGCAATTTATAATGACTTTAAAAAGGCATTTGACAGACTTAATCACAATGTATTACTAGGTAAATTAAATCACCATCACTTGTCTCTATTAGGTTCATATGCTTTTATCTAACTAATCGCAGACAGTCTGTTCTATTTAAGGAACACTCACATGAGTCCCGCAAGGCTCGAATCTTGGACCGTTGTTATTCCTCCTGTTCATTAATGACCTACCGCAATTCTTACCAGATAAAGAAAAGGTACTATTTGCGGATGACCTCAAATATATGCTAAAATTAATTCCATGTAGATGCCATAAAACAACAGCATAGTTTAGGCAACTTTATTAACTGGTGCGTTATCAATCAACTTGCAATTAATACGAAATTTTATCATTTACTACAAATAAAACGATTTATAGCTTTATTTGTTAAATTCATAAGTAGGCTCGACGTAGTTAAGAAAATCTTGGTGTCACGTTTGATATTAAATTAACGTTTAACAGCCACATAAAAACTATTACAAACGAAGCTTTCAAAATTCTAGCATTTGTAATAAGAATGGGTAGAAAATTTAACAACGTTTCTACCTTAGAGAAAATGTATTATGCTTATGTTCATTAGAGCAAAGACGTAGCATTTCTGATCTGCTATTTCTTAGGAAAATAATTCAAAATCGCTTAGACTGCACAAACTTGATATCATTGTTACAGTTTCGTGTCTCGTCATTAAAAACTCGCGTAGACAACACTGGTCTCTTCTACTGCGAAAAGGCAAGGACAATATAATTATGAAATCACCAATCTGGAGAATATGTAACTACCTACAATGAAATGTGTAGAACTTGCATCGAATTATATATATGTGATCTGTCTTCGTCTTTGAACGCATTTAGAAATATTGTAATAAAAAATGTCTGTAAATGAGCATTTTAAATATCGACACTCTAATTGAGTTACAAACCTTGTTGTGTTGACAATAAATATATAAATAAAATATAGAAAGCACATATAAACGTTTCTATTTTTGTTTTCTATCTGGTATAGTATAATTTTCTCCGGGTAGGGGGGGGGGGCGAGCGCCCCCCTCCTTCCCCCCATATGGGCGCCCTTTGTTGTATTGTTGTTCCTTTACGGCATTACTATCTATGGAATTTTGTTCATTTTCGATCATAAACTGAAGTTTGTATAAAAAACATTCAATTTGCGAACATTTTCATGGTGAAATTTGTGTTCTACACGTGGAAGTACTTACGGAAATGCATCTGATAACTAATTTATTTAATCCACCTGGTAAAGTTTCATCTTCAAGGTTGATTTTACTGCTTGAAAGTCGCTCACATTACACGACTCGACTTATTCGGGAGACAAATATATGACAGAGTGCGAGACTATGCGTGTTATTTTCGCTATCTATACGCTACAAATAAGGTCCAAAAACATGTCCGAAGTCAAAACTCGCTTAACGGCAAAAAGGGTTCCCTTGTTAGTGTTGTTGTTTTCGTCTAACAAGCACTCATGTCCACAAACCGAGACAATTGACGATAATGAGACTAGTCATGGCTCAAGTGGCAGAAACAGTGATAGAAAGTATAATTATTTACAAATTTGAGTTTGAATTTATTTAAGCCTAACAGGCATCTATGACCTAAGGCTTGGGACAACAATGGGAAAGCTAGCGGCCAGAGCTTTGAGTTAAGATACCATACCAAAATTCACCTGGTGGGACTGAGGAAAACTCTAAAAAACCTCAGCCAGGATGGCCGGTTGGGGGTTCGCATCCGGGCTTCCGAATGCGGCGCCAACGCTCTACCAACGGCCGCTCGGTAAAATTAGTTACGAGTTTGTGGACCAATACTTTTCTGCTGAACAAATGTATCAAAGTAAACCTGCTGAATTTGAAGCGTTTCTGTGCTCAATACAAGCCCACACGCCTGTTACCTCTAGCTAACTCTAAAGTAACTTTTGCGTTGCATCCAAAACCATAGCCCACATCTAGTAATATTCCTCCCGACTTTATCTACAAGTGACAATTACCAAGTGTACTGCAAAAACTGTTGTTTTATTCAGACTCAATTCTCCTTAGCATAACATATGAAACAGAATTCAGTTTTCAGTAAATACACATACCAACAGACATTTTATAAAATCGACTAGTAGCTTAGAACACAAAGACTTGGTTACACAAATCAGTACAGACTCCGAACTGACCATAATCCACCTTTATCTGAATCAATAGATCATACCACGACAAACCTAACATCAGAAAAGCCAGGACATCAGACTTCATTTTGCTCTTTATCCAAATTATCCTTAAGGGGAATGTAAAGCCAAGATCTCCGACAAGAGATGGCAGCACTATCTCTGTATATGTCTAATGTATTTTTATCGTTGCACGAAATTTCAATGTTGCTCCTACAAATTCAATACTAGCGAGTTCAGACTTTCAGGGAAGAAAGTTCATAAGTAATTCAAGAGTTCTTTCCGTGTCGACTTTTTATTTTCTATCTTGTTCATTGTTGAAATCGTTTCATTGTTGTTATGCCCATAACAATGAAGCTCTTTAAAAAACAAACAAACAAAGAAAATGAATAATCGGCACAGGTAGAACTCTTGAATTACTTATGAACTTTCTTCCCTGAAAGTCTGAACTCTCTAGGCTTGAATTTGTAGGAGCAACATTGAAATTTCGTGCAACGATAAAAATACATTAGACATATACAGAGATAGTGCTGCCATCTCTTGTCGGAGATCTTATCTTTACATGGCTCTTAACAGAAACTTTTTCCTTCTATTGTAAGTTTAGTGTACAGTAGTGTATAGTGTAAGTTTAGTTTAGTATGCTACGGTAACAGCGGCATGATTCTCAGATCCACTCAAACGGTTTGCACAACTGGGAACACCTTCACTCCAGCGGGATTTTTACAGAAGCCAAAGAAATTCAAGTGAAGGATATAATGATTTCCCCTTCCTTTCCACGTTTTAAAAATATTCAAATAATGCGTGTGCAAGACTCTTGCAGGCTGCTCTTGGTCTTGCATGCAATACCAAGACCAAGAATCTTGTGCTCATCACTAGCACGCACGAACCACGAAAAAAATAGGAACTGGTTTCACGGAAACTTTGTACTTATACGGCATGCGTAGCATCTTATGGCTTTGGTTTGCCACAAGAAAAAAAAAAAGAATTTGTTAGGAACTGTCCGTAGTCTTCAAGTGGTCATCCCAGTATTCCTTGCTTGACTGATGGATGCCTCGACACGACGTGCTCTAGAGTCCGATCCCATGTTAAACCACGGCATTAACAGGTTAGAGCATAAAACACACAGTGATGTACGACTGGTGCGTACAAACCTTTTCATCTTGCGAAAATCATGAACAATTCCAATTCCTGTTGCTGCTTCTGTCATGATTAAAAGAATGAGCATAATTGATTTGCCCCCTCCTCTTCAGAAGATATTCCTCAACAGATGAATCATACTAATAAACTCACGCTTTCATTCTTTATTTTTTCGATAATTTAATTTTTTTTCCTAAAAATTCTCAATGTTCCTCTCCCTTTTAAACTTGCATCTATGGACTAGAGAGGCACGTCTGTGGAATGATAGCGAATAATACTCTTTCAGTGAGAGAAAAGAAGGTAGCGACCTACGTGCTATGTCCATATTCGCCTCGTGGATGGAGCTTAAACAAACCCTGGACAATCTCAGTCAGTACGATGACAGAAGGAATCGAATCTGTCTGCCTATCCAGTGCCGATTTAAAGTCCGTGAGCGTAACCACAGGATTACGGAAGCTGCGATGTTTTATTCCTTCCTATTCTACAAAGTAGATTCGATGTTATTCGTTTCCATTAAGGAAGTCCTATCCAATCTCAACGAGATCAAAGAAATTCTTGGTTAGTTTCAGGATATTACAAACTACAATACTTTTTCCAATAGAGAATGCCAAAGTTGTTTTGAATCACTTAAATTTCAAGAAAGAGAATTTCTGCGCATCTTATTTTGTTTCTTTTGAAACATAAAATTTTGCTTCTGTTTTGTACACTTAATTTTCGCGTCGTGGCCACTGCCGTTTTAAAAATAATAATTTAACTTATTCCCTGTAAGTCCCTAGAACCTGGTGGTGGTGTTGTGTTGCCTAAAGTGTGATGTTATTGTTATTTTAATAATAATAATAATCCAAAAGATGATGTGACATTTTGTGCACTACGCACAATATCCAGACCACGAGCCGTCACTGGCAAGTAGCTGAAAAAATCTACTTTTTATTGCTTTAAACAATATAATAAAATCGTGTTTTTTAATTTATTTTTAAAAATAAGAAAATGTAAAATGTCTCACTTGAACAAGAAATATGACGATAATTAGTCTAGCACGACGCGTAGATCGAGGAGCTTTTATGCACGTAAAGAATATAAAAGCAAATTGAATATTAAGGTAACTCTTGTATGCGTACAGAGCTGAAACGGGCCAAGTTTTGGACCGGTGTAAGCTTCGAACCCGGTCTGACCCGACTTAGGCTCTGTAATTCAGAGGACAAAACAGAGTTTTTTTTTTTTTTTTTTTTTTTTTTTACAAAATATTTCCTTGTGTTGTAACAGTGGTTTTCTTTAGCGACGAAAAATACGACATCGAAAATTCCCAGCTACTTATATTTCCCATCGGATCCAATTCGGATCGGATATATAAAACAAGGCGTTCAGAGTATTTCTTTACACAAGACCTCTCATCAGTCACGAGCTAAATAGAGTGGAAAGTTTTCATTAGACCCCCCCCCCTACCTGTATATGGAAACAACGCGTTAGGAGCTAACTCTTACAGAAGTTTTCTCTCAGTCACGAAATAAATGGACACGGAAGTTTTTGTAGGTGCAATATCAGTGTTCGCAGTGGCTTACAAAAAGTAAGGGTACGCTTGGACCTAGTGATGGCAATTACCTAATGAAAGTAAAGGCAAGGAGCTCTAATTAATAAAACGGTAGGCGGTACGCCAAATCCAAAATGAAAAAGGTAAGGGTACGGGGTGCCCCCTCTACCCCCAATTCGAGCACTGATGAGCATGTGAAACAGAGTGTTGAGGACATTTCTTTACAAGAGACTTCGGAAATCATCAAATGTTAGTATATAGTGGTTGCAGTGCCACCCTCTATAACGCACTTTTGAATCTGAACTACTGAAAAGACAATATTTTCATCAAGTGTTAGGAATCCCAGGATGCATTATAAATAATCATTATTATTTCACCTTCTATGCAGACTAGCGGATAACTACTGCCCTAATTGCAACATACGGACACCGGTGTACTCAATGTTGCGTGCGCGTATACAATTCTAAATGTTCGTTGATCGTAGCACTGTAAAATACAACTCACCAGTCATAATCTACGAAATATTCCTTCGTTCACAAGTCTCCTGTAATATACACTGGGTCACCAAAAAACTCTGCATACAAGGCCGGGATTTTGAGTTTCGGGGATTTAAAGTCAAAATTGGGAAGATGTAAGTGGTGTTTTGCACGGTTTCTATTGACCGTAAAGAAAAAAAAAAGAATTTGGGGGGGACTTATTAATTGTGGGAGTGGGGTGCCACCCTTCCACAGGGGATGGGTCTAGCCGAATCATTAATTAAAGAATTTTATTAGTACGGTACTTGTAAAATGTAATTAATATTTATTCGCATACAGTGTTTCTTCAAGAGATGAAACTTAATTTTATATTTTATGGCTAGTTGATATTTTTTCAAGGTCTGGGCGATAATACTTCCTGGTTACTCTCTTCCCCCACAGGCACCTGAAAAAAAAACTCTAAACATTTTGAAGAAAAAACTTGTGTGAGACAATATCCACTGAACACGTTGTTTCGCATTTTAATAAAGATAGTTCACGTAGTACCAAATAGATGGCAGTGACATTCTGTGTACCAACGCCAACTTTCGTCAATTTGCAGAACTCACAGGAGCGCAAAGTAACCTGATTTTTTCCCTCATGAGATCAAGCAAAATCGCCGAGCTGGAAGCAGCTAAAGGAAATAAATAGCAGTCCAATTAGTATGACCATGTTCAATCTTCGTCACTTTCTTTTTTTCAGTGAGAAGGGGGAGATAATTCACAGCAAGATGAAAAAGACGAATGAGCAGTACAGGGAAAGAAGGAGACAGTTCTACATGAATTTACCCCTCAAAGTATCGACAACACCACCACTCCCAAGCCCAACTTTAATTTTTTTGCTGTGAAAAATCGATAGAAACCGTACAAAATTTCACTTACACCCTCCAAATTTTGACTTTACACACACACACAAACTGAAGATCCTGGCGGAAACCCTGGAAGGAGGGATTAGTGATGAGCGCAAGAGTTTTGGTCTTGGTCTTGCATAAGACCAAGACCAAGACCAGGGATACCGATGCAAGACCAAGACCAAGACCATACTTGCAAGACCAAGACCAGCCTGCAAGAGTCTTGCACACGCATTATTTGAATATTTTTAAAACGTGGAAAGGAAGGGGAAATCCTTCACTTGAATTTCTTTGGCTTCTGTAAAAATCACGCTGGAGTGAAGGTGTTCCCAGTTGTGCAAACCGTGTGAGTGGATCTGAGAATCATGCCGCTGTTACTGTAGCATACTAAACTAAACTTACACTGTACACTAAACTTACAATAGAAGGTAAAAGTTTCTGTTAAGAGCCATGTAAAGCCAAGATCTCCGACAAGAGATGGAAGCACTATCTCTGTATATATTTTTATCTTGCACGAAATTTCAATGCTGCTGCTACAAATTCAACCATAGAGAGTTCAGACTTTCAGGGAAGAAAGTTCATAAGTAATTCAAGAGTTCTATCCATGCCAATTTTTCATTTTCTATCTTGTTCATTGTTGAAATCGTTTCATTGTTGCTATGCCTATAACAATGAAGCTCTGTCAACAATGAACAAGAAAGAAAATGAAAATCGGCACGGATAGAACTCTTGAATTACTTATGAACTTTCTTCCCTGAAAGTCTGAACTCTCTATGGTTGAATTTGTAGCAGCAGCATTGAAATTTCGTGCAAGATAAAAATACATTAGACACATACAGATATAGTGCTGCCATATCTTGTTGAATATCTTGGCTTTACATTTCCCTTAAGGATAATTTAGATAAAGGGCAAAAGGAAGTCTAATGTCTTGGCTTTTCTGATGTTAGGTTTGTCGTGGTATGATCTATTAATTCAGATAAAGGTGGATTATGGTCAGTTCAGAGTCTGTACTGATTTGTGTAGCCAAGTCTTTGTGTTCTAAGCTACTAGTCGATTTTATAAAATGTCTGTTGATATGTGTTACCGAAAACTGAGTTCTGTTTTATATGTTATGCTACGGAGAATTGAGTCTGAATAAAACAACAGTTTTTGCAGTACACTTGGTAATTGTTCGTCACTTGTAGATAAAGTCGGGAGGAATATTACTAGATGTGGGCTATGGTTTTGGATGCAACGCTAAAGTTACTTTAGAGTAAGCTAGAGTTAACAGGCGTGTGGGCTTGTATTGAGCACAGAAATGCTTCAAACTCAGCAGGTTTACTTTGATACATTTGTTCAACAGAAAAGTATTGGTGAGTTGGTAGAGCGCTGGCGCCGCATTCAGAAGGCCCGTGGATGGAATCCCGCGACCGGCCATCCTGGCTGATGTTTTCTAGAGTTTTCCTCAGTCCCACCAGGTGAATGCTGGAATGGTACCTTAACTCAAAGCCTTTACCGCTAACTTTCCCATTGTTGTCCCAAGCCTTAGGCCGTAGATGCCTGTTAAGCTTAAATAAATTCAAATTCAAATTTGTAAGTAATTATACTTTCTATCATTCTTCTTTCAGAGCTCGCTTGAGCCATGACTAGTCTCATTATCGTCAATTGTCTGGGTTTGTGGACATGAGTGCTTGTTAGACGAAAACAACAACACTAACAAGGGAACCCTTTTTGCTGTTCAGCGAGTTTTGACTTCGGACATGTTTTTGGACCTTATTTGAAGCATATAGATAGCGAAAATAATACCCATAGACTCGTACTCTGTCATATATTTGTGTCCCGAATAAGTCGAGTCGTGTAATTTGAGCGACTTTTAAGCAGTAAAATCAAGCTTGAAGGTGAAACATTATATTAACTAAATGAGTTATCAGATGCATTTCCGTAGAACGCAAATTTCACCATGTAAATGTACGCAAATTGAATGTTTTTTATACAAACTCCAGTTTATCATCGAAAATGAACAAAATTCCATAGAAAGTATAGCAGTGATTATTTAGTGATTATTTGGTAACAACGTGCTTGTCGAGACTGGCAACAGTGCCCAGGCTGATTGGGGAAACGGCGGTAAGAAAGTAGAGATGTGAGAAAAGCTCCTGACAAAAGAATTATTAGTGTCGACGTACATGTAGTATCACAAGTGATCATATATTATTAATAATAAGAAGTGAACTTCAAAGCGTCGTGCAGGATTATAGACGATACATACATTAGTGGACACATGAGGTAAGGTAGAAATAAGACAGTGAAAAGTGTGCCCAGAACATTCTACGCGCAAGCAATGGCAGAAATGGAAATTCTGTAAAGTGTTTCAGTGGTGCTTCAAATAAAAAGATTGTGTGCGCAATAGTTGGCTTAACAATCCTTTTGTCCATTATAAATGTTATATTTTAACCTCCATCGCTGAGTCCCTCTATGTGAATGAGAACCAAGGAAACTCGAGATACTTCTAATACAGTTATAAAAGTAATGCCGTAAAGGAACAACAATACAACTGTGGTAAAGGGGAAGGCGGGGCAGGGGATTATAAATACATAAAAGATAATGGTTTCTAATACCTTTTGGGGGCCTAGGGCGCTTGCAATCGCAACATTCTCATGGTGAAATTTGTGTTCTACACGTAAAAGTACCTACGGAAATGTATCTGATAACTCATTTAGTTAATATAAAGTTTCACCTTCTAGATTGATTTTACTGCTTAAAAGTCGCTCAAATTACACGACTCGACTTATTCGGAACACAAATATATGGCAGAATACGAGTCTATGCGTGTTATTTTCGCTATCTATATGCTTCAAATAAGGTCCAAAAACATGTCCGAAGTCAAAACTCGCTGAACAGCAAAAATAGTTCCCTTGTAAGTTTTAGTTAAACACAATATCCGTGTATGTTTGGTCTTCCTTTGGAACTTGCCTGGAGCAGGAGAATGGTAAATAATTGGAACAGTGACTAGAAGATGACAGAGAGCACAGTTCTATGGATTGTTACAAGGTAAGAACTTCAATGTCTAAATTATTTTGGACATCATTTTGGATAACCCATGATTGCATTCTGTCAAAGCTTACGAAACATAGTTGTGTGCCTAAAACAGCAAGTAAACTAAAAGTGAAATAATAAAATGATAGTAAAGTTGTTCAAATTAAAGCGAAACTGAACTTTGGTAGTTCTATTCTGTACACTTACATGAAGATAAACAATACATTAAAACATATTTCCGTAACTATTGACGCACTAAGGCAGGCAATGACACGCATAGGTTTTACTATTCCCTATACCTGGTGTAAAATTTACGTATGAAACGTATACATTTCTTAAAAGCAAGACTTGCAAGACCTTTGCAAGCAAGACCAAGACCAAGACTGGATGTCCATATTTTTTGTTATGCATAAACAAAATTATTTTTCACTTTTTAGTACAAATTGTTTAAGAAAATAATGTCTTCAAAAAGTTCTATAAAATTATTTTTTCGAGTTATTTTGGCGTCGGGATACTTTTTCTCAAGCTGATCTTCTCATCCAAATCCTAAAGCGTTCTGCAACCAGTCAAAACACAACATCGTTGCGGGCTAGTATTTATGTTAGGATAACACTAACAAAATAAAACATACTTTTAAAATACATAAAAATGCAAGATGGGTAGATGAAATAAGCATTATTCTGGAGCTACGTGGATGAGGGTAGCATCAGATCGAGATATGTAGAAAGAAAAAAAGGAGGCTTTCATCCAGCAGTGGATAGAAAATGGCTGAATATGATGATGATAGATATATATGAAAGTAATAATGGGAATAGCATTGTCACTCGACTTACGTCGGTGTGCAAGATTTTATAATTCTATGACTTCGGGAAATGAAATAAATTAACGTTGCAAAATTTGACGACACCACAAACCATTGTGAAGTGAAGAAAAGAATGTAACACTGTTATAACCTTGTGGATTATTGGCGCTTTTGAATTGAAAGTTTCCTGTTGGCTGTTATTCTGTATGTTTGCAAATTCAATTTTAAATGCCTCCCTGCCTCGTGTACTCTTCATGCAAAGTATGTCGTGGCGAGGACTGTTTGAAGATATGCCCATTGAACTAAAATGATATGAATGTTTAATGTGTAATTTTGGTTCTGACGAACATAATTTGTTCAATGTACTTTCCTTATTCCTGTACACACAAATACAGAATTTTTCATTCAAAAAATAGTAGGGGAAAATTGAGTAGCCCCGGACAGTTTAACACATTGAAGTACTTCTTGGTAATAAGATGCAAAATCCAAAATGAGCCGTAACTATTTATTTGGAATGTGAACTTTATTGACAAAGCAAAGATATTGAAATAAATCCAAAAGTGATGAAATAAGCAAATGACAATATAGATCGCCAAATTTTACATATTTCAAATATTGGCGGGTACTACCGGACACGTTATATATTTGAAAAAATCATATGCTACACTTAGAAGAAACAATAAGAACACCTACCCACGAAGTATACAATGGTCACATGTGTAATGGATATCTCTTGATTCGATATCGGTGCAGTTTTCATGGGCCCAGCCATCATAGGATTCACACTGCACCCAGCCTTCATTGAACGTTTCTGCAAATTATGCATTCAGTGGTTCTTTCATGTTCGTTTGGTCGTAAGTCCTTTTCGTCCTTGTCACAAGCAAGCTTCTCGTGGCTCATTAGCTTCTTGTGTCCTTTCTTTGCTGGTTCGTGTGTTGAAGTCACTTTCCTTTCAAGTCGCTCTTTATATGGTGAAGATGTTAGTATCGCACTCACTTCTGTTCTTCTTGTTTTTGACGCCAAACGTCTCTTGCGATTTTCTGGCAATAGTGATAACTGTTCAATAATGAAGACCTCTTTACTAGTTGATGGACGAGGAGATCCGTATTCTTCGGTAACATGTAGAAAACTTGAATCCGCTGCAGACAACGAACAAGAAGCAGCCTTCGTTTCCTCAATTGCTGCCGAAGTTGAAGGTTGTGGGTCTCCACAGGTAGTGTAACATCTTTCAACAAGAGTCACGTTTGCTGGCAGAAAGTCAATGTCTGTGAAAATCTCAGGGTTCGATGGATAAATTCCAGTGCACGCAAATGCATCGGCAGCAATGTCCATGCGACACACCTTTCGGTATGCTTCTGAAACAAGTTGCGCTACATCGCAATCTGATATCTTTATTCCAGCATTCCTGCGCATCCATAGTGAACATGCTTCATTGTATGCTCCTTTGAACGGTTTCATAAAAGACCTACCAAGGGGTTGAGTCTTGTGAGTGGTATGTGGAGGGGTGGTACTGAGCATGTGAATACTGTGATCCGTCGCGTATTGAATGACTTTCCGTTCCTTATGGCTCCTATGTCCATCAATAACTAGAAGAACTGGGTTCTGAGGAGAAGGATTACAGTATTTCCAAAGAGTTGCAATCAAGTTAAAAAAATATCACCCGTCATTCAACCACTACTTTGTGCTACAGCAATACTCTCAGATGGAGCACCAATCAGCAGTCTATCATTCATTCTCTGGCGCGGAAATATGAAGAGGGGCGGTATATACTGACCAGTTACACACATGCAGAACATCAATGTTATATTCAGACCTTTTTCGCCCGACGTGATCTTCCCCACAACTCGTTTCCCTTTCTCGCATATTACTTTGGGATTTACATGAACACACGATACACCAATCTCATCCGCGTTTAATATTCGTGGTTGTGGAAAGGAATGTTTCCGCATCAGTGTGCACAAATTTGTGAAGAACTGTCCAACTTGTTCCTTATTGAAGTCTGTTGTTATTATTATGCTTGTAGACTGAGGTTTTCTAAGAGACAAATCGGGATGTCGCATCAAAAATTCGTTGTAAAAATCTTTCCCAGCACTCTGTTTTTCTTTCTTAAACCTGTGGTTGGTCTGTACTTTTTCAGCTAAGTCAAACGCTAGCTTCAGGAATTCTTTCCGACACAATGGCATTAAGCGATCAGCTGTTTCACATGCCGTGTCAGTTCTTCATATCTATCGGAGAAAATATTTTCGAATCATCCTAACTTAGGTGCAACACGAAATTCCATCCCTTGATTTCGTTGTGAAAGTCTGTCTTGCAGAGAACTTTTAGGGGCACCAAATCTGTTCGCAGCTGTTCTCACACTAACTTTCTCGGCAATAACTTATTCAGTTGCTGATTTCATGTCATTTTCTGTCCAAGACCCGCGAAGTCCTTGCTTTGTTTGGAATTTCGGCATGATCTCAAAGTAGCCAATGTTATCTGCAACTAAGAAGAAAAGTTTCCTTAGAACTCTCTTGTCACACAGTATCATACAAGAACGGCCACATTTTGTCCGGTTTTACCCGCCAATCACCTGTCCGGAGCTAACCGACACGTACCATTCGGAAATAAAATGCCTCACACTCAAACACAGTCAGATATGTATTTGAGGTTTCCCATACGATTTGTTCAAACCCCAATGAGTACACTGACATCTATTTGTATTTATTTTATTTACTGTAATAAAAGCAATGTCCTTCCGAAATTTACCTCTGCACGAAAAGGCTTGCATAGAAACACAACGGCTCGGAGCACGTCCACACTTCTTCTTAGACAAACTCCATACTACTTGCACGTGCACTGGAGGACAAGTACTTCCTTTCTCTGCTGATACAGTGTTGCTAATTCATACGGATATTTCGGAACTTATACTGTCCGATGGTACCCGATGTCCAGGGCTACCCGATTTCCCCCTAAGGACTCTGCCAGATTCCCTCAGGCCGAATCCTTGAACACATCCACTAACTTATAAATTGTTACGGTTAAAATCGACAGATACCTTTCAAAACTCTATGTAAACCTGGCTAAATCTCCCCAATTTTGGGCTTTGCAACACCTCAAACTTTAAAACAGGATAGGTTCTCCGGAAAGTAACATCGTGAACACTGCAGGAATATCGCATGCATGTATTCAGAGATAAAACGGATCAATTGGGGCAAGTTTCGGACCGGATCTAGGCTTCAGACCCGGTCTGACCTGATTTAGACTCGGTAACCTGAAGAACAAAACAGAGCTTTTAATTATTTCTTTGCGTTTGAACAGTGTTTTTGTCACGCGTGACTAACGCCGGAGACGTTACCCCCGGAGCACGAAAAATACGACGCTAAAATTCGAAATTAATTATGTTTCCCAGACCAGGTGTCACCTACGTTCGGGTCAGCAGACTGGGTCACTAAAACTGATCGGCTTGAGCCAAAGTTTCTTAAAGGTCTTAAATAAAAATTCAAGTACCAAAAGTGACTTGGTTTCAGCTCTACATGTATTATGCGTTGCGGGAACAGGATCTTATAGAAAAAAAATCCTTAAAATGACCCCCCCCCCAGCAAGCTAAATACGGGCCCCGACGCGACGACTGCCCGGCAGTGGTCGAGAAATAGTTGGGGGTAGTTTGGCGAGAACCGTCACTGCCCCGACTTGCCGGCATAGGGGCGTAATCCCGCTCAGCAACTGCCCGCCGACGTCGGCCTTACGTTCGCCGACCAAATGTCGCCGTCTGGCTTGCTTGGAAGGTTAGATTGGTAGAAATCTGAATAATTAGCAACTATTTGTGTAAAATATGAAGAATTAATGAGTATTTATACTTAATATGAAGTGTTCATAAGTATTTGAGTAAAATAAAAGAAATGGGTAAATACGGATGAATAAGTTACAATTACGAGAAGTAAAAATTAATCTATTCGATTTGCAGATGATTTGGCCCTCCTTGGTTAGGATGAAGCATCACTTACCAAGCCATTAAAACAGTTAAGAATAAGATGTGAGGAAAATGATGAACGAAGAATTGAGAAAGGAGGGATAAACTATGAAGCCAGAGGGAATATTAAAACTAAAAGCGATCAGTTTTAAGTATCGGGGCGCACTCGGGAAATCCTGAGTTCGATCACACCAGCGGCTCATCATTCTGACTGATTCCAAGGTTTCTTCTCAGTCACGCTAGACAAATGTCGGGGTGGTACCTTCAACATAGGCCGTGGCCGACTTCTTCCCGCACCCTGTCCCCTACTTTATCTCAACCTGATGCATAAAGGCCAGAACTATTTTCTTTTAAATCAAGTGTTTGAGAAGGGACGATATGAATATTGTGAAAACGAAATAAGGGTGAGATGAGCAATGTTTAAAGGGTGGTATTTAGTAAAGTTCATTAAACGTTTTGTATAAATATAACGTTTATAAATAGACGAAACATTCACCCTATCAAAATACAGATGTGGACATGGAGGAGAATGAAATAATTTAGGTGTGGTGTATACAGGTGACAATGAAGAAATACTGAAGTAAAAAAGAGTAAATAATACTCGAACAGTGCTTGAGGTAATAAAGAAGAGAAAAATAAACTCATTACGAAATTAGTTACGTACAAATTGTACACTAATGAAGGTGTAATTGCAGGTATATTTGAAAAAGAATAAGGAAGAAAAAGAAGACCGTACAATTTCTTCGTAGCTAAATCAATCGCTATAAAGGCTGATTCTCATGAACGCTTGCGTTGCTTGCGATTAGGGGGAGTAGCCAATTAAAACACATGTTTTATTGTAAGGTAAATGTAACACATGTTTCAATAGGCTATTCACCCAAATCACAAGCAACGCAAGGGTTCATGAAAATCAGTCCTAAGAGAAAAAGGGAAGTTCTAGATTGAGATGAACCAGAGCTGGAACCGTGCCACTTTTGGTGACCCTGTGACGCAGCCTGACCCGAACATAGATGACCCGGTTGGAAACTTGACCCGAACTGGGAATTCGGGATTGTAGTTTTAGTGCTCTCGGTGTAACATCTCCTGTCCTAGTCCTCCCCTGAAAGAAACACTGTTTAAGTGGAATGAAATAATTTTAAAAAATCTGCTTCGTCTTCGGGTTACCGGGTATAAATCGGGGTCACAGGGTCAGGCCAGGTCCTAAACCTAGACCCGGTGGTCCGTTTTAGCTCTGGATAATTGCGCTGCCTGTATCCCTAATTATTGTAATATGGTCTCAAAGTATTAGGATTTTGGCTTATATTTAAGAAATTAATCAGTGAACATCTTTCAAACTCCTGTGGCACATCTGTAGCTAAACGTTCACGGCACACAGGTTGAACATTTCTTTGTGAGATAATCTTCTGAAGAGACTGCTTTGTCGAACACAAGGCTAAAGGAACATGAAACTGTAGAATGGAATTTTGAAATAATTGTTATCTTTCATTCTTTCAACGCATTGACATTCACAGATACATGTTTTGCGCTCTAAGGTCCGTGATTCATCCACGATTATTTTCTGATTAGTATAATTAAAACAGAGAATGTGAAAGAATACGTAAGAGTGAAGACAAAGTTCAAAAGTTGACCTTGGAACATAATATTGACTATTCACAAGTCTGGACACGCCTTAAAAGGGAAATAAATATAAGGTTAGCGTTTATTCATTTTGTTTATTGGCTACAACTCCAGCCATTTAACAGAAAAAAAAGAAGCGAAGGTTGGCAGAACCCTCTTGCGCATACAAATTGATTAGTGATTTGTCATTTGTCATTTTCATTTTGTTTATACGCTTTAAAGATCTTTTGTATTCATGTGTGATGTTCGTCAGGTCTTGTACTGAACATGCACACACGACGACGAAAACAAATAAATCATGAAATAAGTGTGTGACTCCGTGTTACGTTTTATTTCTTGGGCAATTTCAGTGCAGAAAGTAAGAAAAAAATAATTAAAGATGGACTTTTTTTTTTAAATAAAACGCTTTTTAAAGATGGACAAAAAAAGAATTAATCTTATTTTCCGATTCATAAGATTAATTTAATTTATTACTTTTTACTTTTTAGTCCATCTTAAGAAACGTGTTTTTTAAAATCCTTTTTTAATTACTTTTAATGTATAAAGATGAATATTAAACTAACTGCGAGATAGGCAACCTAAAGTTTAAACAATAGATGCGGCGTTGCGTGCAGTTAAGGATAATTTCGAATTATTTTATTAATTTATTAATTAATTACAGTTAACTGGATTATTCTGTCGTGTATCTAATGATTGAAAGGTTATAAAAACTGAAATAACATTAATAAGATCATGGTTTATCAAACTTTCAAAAATAAATTTTATTTAATTCTTTCCAGTGTCACCCATTGGTAACTATTTTTAAAAACTATAACGTTGTGTATCTGAAGTTTCTTTCGGTGGTAAATACTGGGATGGTACTTTTAACTTGGGATGGTGCCTACCTACTCCTTTCTCCTAACGTATCCAAGTCTGAGCCATAGACGCCTTACGGGCACAAATAAGTTCAGTTAAATTGAATTGGACAGAAAACACTCGGACAGACAATACTAACTAAATATAGACTTGATTACATCATACTAATACAAGAAGTTAGTCAATTATTAAGAGCTGAGCAAACAGCGATGGAGAGGTGCATCTACTGTACTATCATGGCCAAAATAATGTTCACATAACTTTGTTATACATGATTTTTCTCTAAGCCTACAAGATAGGCCACCCAACTAACGTTGAGTCGGCGGTGTGTGATTCTGAGAGACTGTGAGTGAGCCAGCAAGGGTGGGAATATTCTTTTCTTTAACAGAAAACATTATCACATGTCCTGGGTTCTGGAAAGATATTTATGATTTCTTGTAGTATGTAGCAAACAATGAAAAACTTAAGTAAGTAGCATTTCAAACACCAAAAGGAAACCTAACACTATTTGTATTTTAGGTGGGCCACTAGTTGAAGTTTACTGAAAAGTGTAATTTGTATTGTCCAGTAGAAAAGATCCTTACCGAACATAGAGAAACGAAAATGAACTTTGAAACCTATGGTTGCTAAGTAATTATTTCTTTCTTATTCAACCGAGAATTCCATAGAACACTCACTAATCTTATACACGAAAGACAAGAGAAAACATCTGTTTCTAACAGTTCTTAAAATCGGGGCACAATATTTATGTTTTATAATTTCTGATAAGATGTTATTTACTTTTATCATTTACAAAGATGTTAGTAGCAAGATACACCAATATGATGCGTGCGAAGTTCTAGTAAATGTAATTTCTCTTTCTCTCCCTCTCTCTCCCAATATATATATTCAACAGAAATAGATAAGATAATGGATCTTTGAGCATCATAAGAAGAATATCTGAGATAAATTAAGATTTTTCTCTTTCCCGACAAATATCTGTGTGTGTGTGTGTGTAATAAACATCAATACAAGTATGTTTTGTTCCGAACGCAGTCGTACCTTACTTGGTAGAGCGTGGGTTTCGTATTCGGTGGTCCTCGGTTCGGTACCAGCGGCTGACTGCCCTGACTTAGATATTCTCATTGTTTTCCGCAGACACACTAGGCACATATCGGGATGATGTCTTCAATTTAAGACCTGGCCGACTCCCTACCGCATTTCGCACAACCTTAGCCTGAAGTTATCCATATGTGCCTAAAAGCTATAAATAAGATGCTAACCCAAAGAGTATAATATATAAACCTGTCGCTCTGATAATCGGAATATTACTTCTTAGTGACAACACGACCGAGATCGATCAAGTGACCGTAGCTCAGTTGATACAGGGTTGGCTTAGTAATCGGAAGGTTCTGGGACGGTCGTCTCTCCTGACTGAGATAATACAAGACAATTTTCCTCACGAAACGAATAAACTAATGTTTATAATAATCCGCAGATATAGAATAAAAAGACACACACACATACTCACGTAGAAACATAATGTGTAAGGGAGAGGGAATGAGTAAGAGAGAAACACAGAAGAAAAGAGGAAGAGACGAAGGCATGAAGAGAAAGATAACGATAGAGAAAGATCAATGAAAACATTGAACTAGATTGATTTATTCTTATCCTAAAGACCAAACGCAAATACACTGTTTACTTTCTTATTCTAGCTAGTGATGCTCCTTCTCTCTTTAACCCGAGAAGATTCTCTGATCAAGTTCTGTAAATAGTTCACGCTTTCCTTTGAGGCGAAAAAGTAGCGCTTTGGGTGGGAAGTGAACTCAAGCTGCCTAAATAGAACGTCAAGACGGAACCATTGCTCCACACATTAACTTCTCAAAGACCTGCGGAATACATGTCACAGTTGTTCTGTGTTAAAGGAATACAAGAAAAGTGAACGCCTCAGGTCAATGACGTGTTTGTATTTGTGACCAACCAATATTCGTTAAACGTCGTATTCTTCTTTTTCTGCAACGACAGTAACTTTCTCACCGCCGCAATTCGCTGTGGTGTTTCCAAATTCATTAGTATTCTACGTTTAGGAACACAAGTTACTTTGTTCACTTTTGCCTTGTAAAATTATCACTGGCAAGAACAGGATTTGAACCACTGTTGGCCAGATTGAATAATCGGAAGACTGACACTGTTCCACTGGACTACCCTATTGAGTTTATTTAATGTCCAGAAATATCGTTCTATATTTTAATTTACGAAAGAACTAATTTCCTCCCACTCACATGCACACTCTCCCTCCCTCTGCGTGTCTTTCCTGTCTGTTGCTTGTGAGTGCGGCAAAATGATAGTTCCTTTCAATCGTGTTTTTGAGACAAGATGTATTGATACTCATGTGTTAATATTAGTTTTCAGGGAAGTCCGGAATTTGAGGGTTATGACCGGAGAAGATATTAAAAGTCCCAACGTTCATCAAAGTGCTATATAGTTTAACTTAATATGGATATTTGAAGTAAATTTTATATTTGTGTCACTCTTGAGCGTTCATAATCAATGAAGTAATTAATAATGGCTCAGTTATAAGAACTTAAATCGAAGTTCTTACATCTTAAGAAATGTCATAGCTAGTAAGTTATAACGGCTCAGCACCGGAAATTAAAATAAAATTGGTGCTATGTTTAATTTTCAAACAGGAAGTAGCTTGTAATAAAAGTAAACTTTTGAGATATATTTATCCCTGAATAGTTTTTGTCTTTGGTTGACACTCAAATCATCCACAAATAAAGAAGGGGGGCTTTAGATCTCGGTAAAACCTGTCCCGAATTGTGACTGAGAAAATATGATCACCAAACCTATAATAGAGACAATGTCCACTCTCGTCTCATCTGCTCTTTTTCTCTGAATTTGTGTATGCCGATGTATTTTATAGGACAGACCTGT
>JAGDQP010020378.1:7202-33368 GCA_022664845.1 Lepisma saccharinum | reverse complement strand
AGTCATAAATTTTACCATTGCTCATGTTTGGACTTTAAAGTTTCCCTTGTTTACGATGATTTCCTTCCTCCCCGCCCCGTTAAGAAGTTTTCAAAAGAACCGGCTCCCGCTGTGAACGAAAGTGGGATGAGGAGTGACCATAGTGCCATCTGGCAGTTAAGTAGCTAACTACGTGAATACGAAAAGATCAGCATTTCTGATTTCTGTCGATTCAATAATGAAGGATATAATTTCTAATCGATTGTGTAATGAATGTCTTTGGAAACAGCGAAAAATAGCACAATAACGCAAACATATAAAGATAGTACTCCATTCTCAAAAAAGTCCGAAGCTTTTAGCTCTTTTCCTTAATGTAATAAAACAGAAAACGTTTTTCTCTAATTTTGATAATTTTCTTATGGGAATTTGGATTATAGTTTTCCGTATTTATAAAAAGAGAATACCATGTACAGCGTTCAAATTGTACCTTCAAAATGAGATGCATCATATTGATGTCGTTATTAAGTCATTTTTGCGAAAGAACGGAATGAAACCATGATTTGACTAAAAATGTGTGAGAATCCATGTTAAATTGAACATCAATTTTCCGACCACTGCGGCTAACTCCGTCTCACTCTTAATTTTATTACAAGCTCCTTTAATTTCTTAGTAAATGCTTCTAAATACAAATACGGAGCAGAAGAAAGTAAACTAAAGTTTTATACTAGTCATACAAAGAATACAATGAACTTCAACTTCAAGACGCGCACCTCGCGGCATGCACGGGCAACAATGAACTTAACTTGCTTGCTTGTTTCTTTATTGGTGTTATGAGGTTTGCATAACCATTGGGCTTGCATAAACTTTGAACTCGTACAAATTTTGTTTAAAATGTTACACATAGCGTAATTGAAATGCTTTTACACTGTTAATATGTTGCAAGCTAATTTTTCTTCTCAACAGTAAGTTTTAGCTGTAGGGACGTAAGCTGCTATCGTGTTCAAATCTACCCCCGTCTTTTTGTTCAAAGCTGCCGAAGTACGTCCAATTACGCACATTTTGTCATTGTGGGGGAAGGAGAAGGGTTATCAAAAAGCAACAAGGACAATTTAATGCGTAAAGCAATATACCGGTAGTTACTTCGTAAGTTAACATGGAAAGATATGCTAGTTCTCTTCTCTCCAGAAGCTTACAATCTGTGAGACGAGTTTTTACTTTGGTACCCACAAATTACATCAAGTACCATACTTCACCAGGTAATGCACACAAATGAAAAAACAAACAAACATATGACAGCTGTGTGGCATAATATTTGCAATTTATAACGTTGGACAAAAGAGATTTCGTTTGATAAATTAAAACTTATCTCTACTGTTCTAAGGTGCCGCCGTTCAAATGTAGCCTCCTCTCCCCTACCTAATAGGGTGCACCAGGAATTCTCAGTGTTTGCCATGGAGTTCTTTGTAACGATACTGGAGTGACTGCTTAGTGTCGAAAGATAGACGCCATAACACATTTTTATACTCGTTTCTCCACTTCAAGTCTAATCCAATGTGGACCAAATTTTCAGTTCTACGCTTCTTATCGCTGTGCAGCTTTTTTGTTTTAAGTCTTAATTCCTGAGTTATTCATACACTAGTATACCGTACTCTGCATATAATAGAAAATACTGCAAATAATATTTACATGTTATGCAAGAATTAATACATAAATAAATAAAGTAAAAAAACAGGCCACACAACGAAATCAAGCATAAAAAACTGAGTTTAGAACGGAAACTTTAGTCCATATTGGTTAAGACTGGAAGTGGACAAACAAGATTAAGTGTCCTCTTCACTCCCTGGCTTCACATATTCATGAAATTTTTCAATGGAAGTAGTCAGTCTAGTATCGATTTTAGATAGAGGTCATTGGGGTTTGCAAAGGGGATGCCAGGTTAAAAAGTTTGGAAATCTATCTTCTACAATCTACATATAGAAGAAAGCATTTACGCTAGCTTCTCTAGAAGGAAATCGCTCTCCGAAGTGAACACGTATAAACGCGAGGTATGACGTAAATTGGATGAAGGTCAGATACATTTGTTAGTAAAGCAACTAGCGATTTCTGTACACAAGCTCTCGAAGGGAAAATAGTACAACACATCACCAAGAAGTAATAAATTGCAACAAGGAACAAACAGACAAAAAAAAAAAAAATAAGCGAATAAGAAGCAACCGTGACATACATGGAAAATAGTCAGTCGGTAATACACGAAGTACTTGAAATAATATAGTACATTCCTCGACGTATATATTCCACTTCTTCGTTCTTGTTCAAGACTCTGACGATTACATTTGCAACAAGGAAGTATCTGTAAAAGACATTTGGAATGAAGTGGCTTTTTCATTTAGATTTATACCTGTTTCCTTCTCGCCTCTTCAGAGATCACTTTAAAGAATGGATTACTGCTGTAATGACCTTTATGTGACAGTGATAAAAATGAGTCTTACATTTTCTGTATAAGGCTCCAAACAAGTTTCTTTTTCTTTTTTTTTCTTTCTTACTTTAGAAAAAGCTTCATTTTCTTTTCTTCTTTTTTTTTCACCTTTAACACCTTCAATTACATGTTCGGCTATTGTTTTGTGTGTATTTTCTTCCGACAAGGAAATATTAAGCATGCACAAGTATTCAGTCAAATGTATGCGTCATTTACAAAGTGTTTATTTCTGTTTTGATATTAGGATGCCTCTTCATGCACGCGTTTGCAGAGAATTTCGCGGTCAGTTTCCTTAGGTAGCGAGTAGGACAATCGCGAGGCGTATTTCTATTGTCTACTAGAGCAAGTTAGAAGCAAAACACCGCTAGTCAGTACAAGACGATCTTAAACGTTTTCTTTTACATCAAAATCATATCACTTTCTTTTTGTCTCATTACACTGTAAAAATTAAAAATATGCTTCTTTCAAATTTCAGAAACGTCTTTAACACATCTGAGATAAATCAAATAAATACTACATACTTTTTTCACTTTTCATCACTATTAGAACAAGGTTTCTTTTTATACATTTTACCAAGCAGGTTAGAGTGTGTCAACAAGACGTTTGGTGGCACACGGACGCAGAAGTTTGGTGTGGCACACAGAAAAAATAAAATGGTTCCCATTACGCAATGCAAAACAACTAAATATTTGGTTTTGAACATTACGTAGAGAATTATTATTTCAACCCTGCGCCTGGACCGAAGGAACACGTATGCAAAATTTGGTTGAAATCAATGCGTTCATGTAGATTTAAATGGCGTTCAAACAGGCATTCGGTTTTGTATATACAGTATATATAGATTGAAATATTAGCAATACTTTTTAATCGCTGACGGAAGATCGTTCCGAAATAGCAAAGTAAATATAGGAAGGAAGAGAAAGTATATGTTTACATAATTGTAAATACAGAAAAAAAAAAAGAGAGAAGCAAAAATTAATTCTAACGTCCTTCAAACAACACAAGTACATATGCCTAAGAATTCTTGACGTTCAACAAGTGGGTGTGGCAGGTTAGAAAGAAAAAAAAAGGCTTCAGCAAATAATATTCGACAGTCAATGAACACTTCGTCTACCAACTTACTGTCACTTCAATTATGTATAAAGTACTCGTTCGTACGCCATCAAAGAATATACGGGAAGAAGGTTTTTCTGTGACGAGAGAGCCGAAACTAGAAAAGAAAATTGCCCGAAAATTTAGACAATTTTGGTTCGAGAAATTTGTCTGGAATTTCAGACGACTGGAGAATTCCAGACTCTTAGGATTTCCCGAGGAACTCTCTACTCTCGAAACCTATAAATGTATCGGGAATTCACGAAAATCGGTGCCGAACTTCTCGAAAGTCGAGACCAGGATCGGATATTTTTTTTCTAATTCTCTTCTTGACGAAATTTTGAGTAGACGCACACACTTAATATCTTTATATCATTATCATCAACCCGTAATTATTTCTATTCTGTTTCTGCGTGATCCGTTCCTTCTTGAAATGTCCATGTTTTGTACAATTGCTTCCATTTGCTCCGGATTTCTCCTTACATTTTCATCTAACAAGGGAAAGTCACCAAGTGTCACTCAGAATTTAAACTTTAGGGGTATTTTATAATGTTTTTGTACACTGATGCCAAATCTGGTCTTATTTATATCAATTTCTTTAGTTTTTTAAATTGTGGGCACGGAGACGAGAAAAATGTTTTACATATAATTACTGATACATTTTAATGGCGTCGATACAAAATAATAGTTTCAGTTCAACATAATTTTATGAACAATGTTAGATAGTGTTCAGATTTCAAAGTATCAGTATGAAGCCAATGGAACAACTAATTTTGACGCTCATCACCATTATGTCGATTTTACAATCACTTGAATGAGAAAAAAAATACACCTTTGGTTTGGAGATACAAAAATATTCCCGGTGAAAAATTTTTGAAACATCGACAATAAATTTCAAAACATTCATTTTTTCTTCTAAATTTTTACAAGTCTCTAGCGATAATCCAGTGTTGTTATTTTCGATTCATTCGAGGGATTGTAAACATGGGAATATTGTGGGCTGTGTGAAAAGGGATTTTTTGATTGACTTCTTACTGATATCTTGGACAATCCTAACGTTGGTTACAAAATTAGATTGGAACTATTATTCATAATAACAATCTATCATTAACATTTAAGGTAGAGCCCTCACCTCTGGTGCTAGGGGTTCTACCATTTCCTCCCACTTTCTTCATTCCACTAATTCATCCCATAATCATCCCATCAGCCTGAGCCAAAAATGCCGAAAGGGTTTAAAACTAAATTCAAATGTACAAATTCACCTCTGAATGCTTCTGAATGCTCTTTTGGAAGACTGTAATTTGTTTTCATTCTTTCATATCATCCAAAGACAGGAATTCCGCCAGGATTTTCATTACAGGGGGTGTAAAGTCAAAATTGGGAGGGTGTAAGTGGAATTTTGCAACATTTCTATTGTTTTTTGGCCGTAAAGATTTTTAACTTGGGAGTGCTCTCGAGAATTTGGGGGTGACACCCCCACAGGAAGGGTCTGATGGAATCACTGTCCAAAGGCAAACCTGAATTAATTTTATGTCTCCTTTCCCTGCAACAATTTTATTCTGTCCTGCAACAGAGCCTTTATTTTTTTTTATCTTTATATGCATAAGAAATACAAAAACAAATGGTCAAGAGTCTATTACTACATATTATCATGTACAGCTATTGACAAAAATTTTGTCCATATCTATAACTGTCTTTTCTTATTTCAAAACTAAATATATTGAAACATCATATGAATTTAATAACTTACAAACATCACACGACGGACTTATGAGGGAAGTATTGTCAATTGTCATGATATGTAGCTAAACGGGGTGGGTGGGGGGATGTGTTATATCGGAGACTGATATTTTTGTAATTCAATGGGAACTATTAAGGACAATGTAAAGCCAAGATCTCCGACAAGAGATGGCAGCACTATTTCCGTGTATATCTAATGTATTTTTATTGTTGCACGAAATTTCAATGCTGCTCCTACAAATTTCAGTCTAGAGAGTTCAGACTTTCAGGAAAGAAAGTTCAGAACTAATTCAAGAGTTCTATCCGTGCAGAGTTTTCATTTTCTTTCTTGTTCATTGTTGAAAGAGCTTCATTGTTATAGGCATAACAACAATGAAATGATTTCAACAATGAACAAAAAAGAAAATGAAAACTCGGCACGGATAGAACTCTTGAATTAGTTCTGAACTTTCTTTCCTGAAAGTCTGAACTCTCTAGACTGAAATTTGTAGGAGCAGCATTGAAATTTCGTGCAACAATAAAAATACATTAGATATACACGGAAATAGTGCTGCCATCTCTTGTCGGAGATCTTGGCTTTACATTGTCCTTAATCTTAATTTTAATTAATATTCGTTAGTAGATGTCACACATGGGAAGGACATGTTCGGGAATTTGGGAAATATTCTTTATTAAAGACGTGTGACAATATTTTTGTCTACAGCTGTACCTATAGTTGGCAAAAATGTTGGCACGCTCTTTTTCTGCGCGCGTGTAAGCTGAGAATTCGTCCTGTATAAGGGTTTATTGAAAGAAGTGGTTCGGAGTCTACCAAAATCTATAGGTCACGTTCTTGAAAGTTCACCAGTTCATTTAGGACGTTAATACAAATTTAACCAAATATGTGATGATAAGCACTATGATAAAAAAAAGATGCCTACACTCAACACCCTACCCTACTCCCTCCCACACACCCGAACTTGATTTTTTAATTTATGGTCTTTAGGCATCTAAGGCTCAGGCCGGGATAAGGGAGGGGCAAGGTTCGGGAAGGAGTAGGCCAGGGCTTTTCTTGTAGGTGCCATTCCGGCATTTGCATGCTGTGACTGAGGAAAACCCCAGGGAAAAAACCTCTGTCAGGATGGACGGCCGCTGGGATCGAACCCACGCTACGACCTCCCGAATGCTACGCCAACGCTCTAGTCTCTACCACTGAAGTCCGACGGCTCGGTCTCACACCAATGATACAAAAAGTCGCTCGAGGATCCCAACTAAGACCATACAACCTTCTTTTAAAAATGTATTTATTTACAGATCTTTCACGGCTATTACGTTAAAGAATGAACCTCGCCTTAAAAAACTGGGTTACGCACAAGCTATTGTCGTGGTTATGTCCAGTTATCTCCCACTTTCACGCACAACAATATTCACACATAACACACACATACATAATCTACATATGTACAAAAGCAGCAGCACCTATTGACAAAAAAAAAAAAAAAAAAAAAAATTCTCAAGAAACAAATATTAGGCAACTACTGTTCACGCTACTTAGAACGAATGTGCTAATTAGTGTTGTATAACTGCATTTGGAAGCAACCTACATTAGACAGCAAAACGGCGGCGGCGGTGCTATTTTTTTTTTCTTCTTATATTTTTCCACACCGCAAACATAACATAGCGGACGATGTTATGCTTATTGCTTGTTTGCAAATGACTGAATGACACCGTTAACAGTTTCTTTTTTTTCTGTTATGTAACTTTTCCCTTTTCACTCCGGTTAGTCGGCACCCTTGCTTTTCATAATTCTGTAATAATAATCATCATCATCATCAAATGAAATGGGGCCTGCTTGAGGATGGAGACACCCAAAGAATGTTCTATTGTGTCATGTTTATGCCAACTTTGGTGCTGCTTGGTCTAACGGAATAGAAACAATTTAAAAAAAAAGTTTTTAAAAATGCATTGGCAACACTAACCTACTGCACTAAACAAGATGATTCCGGTGGCTCTGAGCTAGTCTATCAAGACTTTTCCAACGACACCTCAACTACCTTTCTACAACTTGTTGTTTCTGAGATTTATGTTTTGGACACGGACGGATGGACGTAGTAAGCGGGATTATAAAGTTCCTTTTTGTTAGCTATTTTGAATTGAAATGAATTGAATGTTACCAAGTGAAAATAAATATTTTGTTTCTCCAGCTATTAAGCATCTGTGGACAGTATACCCCAATTACTACTTAACATTGATGGTGATTGGTCTTCAGTTCCGTAACCCTAACATCCTTGAGAGACGTGAACCAATGGAGAGGATGTTCTAATAAGAATAAAAATCAGGGATTCCGCCAGGGTTTTCAGTTTGGGAGTGTAAAGTCAAAATTTCCAAGGTGTAAGTGCAGGTTTACACGGTATCTATCGATTTTTGACCGTATTTTTTTTTAAAGTTGAAGGTAAATTTTCGAGAATTTGGGGGTGACACACCCCACAGGGGGGGGTCTGGTTGAATCACTGATAGAAATTACGGTTTAAACTGGACCAGTTGTGTTAGCACTGGATATATTAATAGATCCGGGAACCTGTTGATTACTAGGCAGCGAGCATTACCATTCACCTAACCGAGGAAACTATATGTATGGTACCAGCGATTCCGCCAGGATTTTTCAGTTTAGGGGATATAAATTCAAAATTGCAAGGGTGTAAGTAGAGTTTTCACGGTTTACATCGATTTCTGATCATAACAATTTTGAAGTTGCGGGGTGCTATCGAGGATTCGATGGGGGGTGAACCACTGGTTGAACCACTGTTCAGTACCAAACCAAATATTTGGTCTCCTTCCAACATTCACGTGTCAGCGTTGACTATTATTAGATCTGGGCAATATAAATTAATGTTTACCATCACGGCCAGATCTTCATTGATCAGCATTTTGTCTAAGGTAAGATGGCCGTTGATCTATCGATATATCATTTCTCTAGAAATCTAGATAAAGTTCCGTACAGGACACCAGAAAGTCAAGAGTATTTTCGAGATATACTCGTAGATATCTCACACTAAAATCCAAATGCAGTAAATTTATCTGTTAAAACTAGTCAATAATATTGTGCATAGGTGAGTGATTAATTCAAAGTTTTAATTATTGGCAGCAGATGACACATCTAACAACGGTAATTGGCTGATTAAGAACAAGCACTTTATTTGGAATACATATTTCTAGTTTGTTTTTCGCTTTTATTATATAATTTATGCAATTAAAATAGAACAATTTTTGAAGGATTAAAGCTATTATCAATCATTGCTTTTTTTTTAAATATAAAACTTGTCATCTGAAGATAGATGTATTTGAAAATCTTTGTACCAAGAGCAGAAACTAAAAATTAATGCCATTAAATGTCTACCATCTTTTTGTACGTAAAATATGCTCGTATACTGCGGTTGTACGTTATAACTGGTATTTCAGTATTTTCGTCTACAGTCGATGGCTGCTTCTCCACTTTGCAGACTTGCGACTCCCAGCAAGATTTAAAAAATCTAATCTTCTTATCCGCCCAATTTTATATATGAGTCCATCGAATAAGTAAGGTACTTCGCTGTGGAAGCTATCAAATTGGAAGTTTGATAATGGCACAAAGCTCGGGATGTAATGAATCACATCAAAATAAGAAAAATAAAATTCCTTTGAAGCATTTCCGAAATCTACTTATTTTTTTTACAGCTACAGGTGCTTAAAGCTACAGCGGCATCTCCACAAATGACGTCACATTTCGACAAGTAATGACGTAAGCGAGGACGGTCTAGCAAATCGTAATCGAAGTATTATCGATACATCGATTTGAGCAAACAATTAATTTTATCTTATCTATTAGGGTCATGTTTATGAATAAATAATTCATCTTTAGAGGGGTCTTCTATGCTTGACCGATTAAAACATTAATTCCTTGACAATGGAATCCTTGCCTTGTCTATGTGGAACTCCTCCAATCATAAATATTGCTGAAATAGATGTTATTACCTCAACAACAAGAGGGGGGGGGGGCTTACTTTTGTGTGCGCTTAATATTGCCACCCTTGGAAAAAATCCTGGCGACGCCCTTGCCGAGCCACGCAGAATATCGGCCCAATAATTGGCCCGTACGGCCAATATCGATAAAGGTTGGCCCAAAATTGGGCCGCTAGTGTGGATACTACGTCGATTGTGATTTACTAGGCCGACCCCGCTTAACGTCATTACTTGTTGTGATACAACGTCATTTGTAGCAATGCAGCCATGAATTTCATTCAGCACCTGTATCTCCAAAACTATGCATAATTTTGAATCCCTTCAAAGAAACTATTAATTGTTTTGATCCAAATAATCACCTTCCGACCTTTGCACCATTATTTTGGGGGCACCCTGTATAATGAACGTGGAACATGAACATTAAACGTGTAAATGACTAAAAAGAAAATAGGTTACACGAGAAGCAATATAAAGTATATGTTAGACATAACTAGGAAGGACATGAGAACGAATGGATTTGATCTCAACCAAAGATAAAACATGTCATCAAGACAGCAAGGAAGATCAAGTGGACATAGGCGGATCACATAACTAGACGAACAGGTGAAAGATGGATAAGTATACTTCAGAATTTCCAGAGAAAAACAGACGACTTAGAAGACGATCATATAAAAGATAGACGAAATCGTGCGTTTTTCAGAAGCTACAAGCCTGACCGAAATTTGAGAAAGAAAATGGAGGAAGCCTTCATTAGATTAAACAAGTCAGGCTTGTTTAATCTACCGCCAAGATGCAGCAGCGAGCATTCTATTTCAATGTTCCGTTGGAAAAATTGCGCCGAAACGTTTTCAACACCTCAATCACCTTCCTCGCCCTAATACTTCCAAAGTATAAATTTCCCCCCTGAAACTCGGTATTCGCCCTTATTATCTGAAATAATGATACGAGTGTGAATTCGTCTTGCCGAGACCTTTCCAAAAACACCTCAATCACCTTCCTAGCGCAAGTAGTTCCGTAGATACAAATTGTTTCCACGATTTCTGTATCCGCCCCTGCTATCTGGATGAATGATACAGGTTTGAACTCGTCTTGCCGAGACCTTTCCAACGACACCTCAATCACCGTCCTAGCCCTACTAGTTCCAAAGATATGAACTGCCCCCCATATTTATCACCGCCTCTATCTATCGATCCGCCCCCTCAGTGTGTATCATCTATAGGGTTTGAGCTAGTCTCTCCGAGACCTTTCCAACGACACCTGAACCACCTCCCTAACTCAGTAGTTCCTGAGTTGAAAGTTGTCAACAGACAGCGGGTGCATAAGGCTATTGTTGCTGAAGGCTAAAAATGGCTGAATGTAATGATTGTTAAAAAAAATCTTGTATATCGAAACTTCTGTAGAAACACCCTGCTGGGAACTTGACATTGAGATCATTCGGTACAAGTAAACGTATCTGAAAAAGAAAAATGTGTTGAATTCCCTTCCGTCTTCGCAAGCCACAACTCTGGAATAAATAAATACGAATGGAAGCTATTTATAAAACACATTCCATGGGAAGAATGCCAAATTAGACGTAAAAAGAAAAAAAAAAGAAAAATAAAGAAGAGAACCAAACAGTTTTCAGTTTCTGACAGTTTTAATTCAAAGGAAGATAGAACAAATATACCCAATACATACACGCGTAGTCGCACTTCTAAGTTAAAGGGCACTCAAACTGTCAAAGTGATACCATTTTTACGCACGAGATGGCGGAAGTGAGAGCTTTTGTTTTCTTTCTTTTTTTTTTGTGTGTCTCTGGAATTCAATGACATTTCTTTTTACTTGAAGAAGATAGGTGTAAACTGTCTCCATTTGAGAGTAGTGGTTATCAAGGAAGGAAAGAGAGAAAGCATTGGGATATATGAGAAAAGGTAGGCGGACTGCTTGAAAGAGTGATGGAGGGAAAAACGAGACCAAGGCCAAAAGAGTTAGGGTATAGAAAATGAAAGTACGTAAAAAAAAAAAAAAAAGACTGTCGTTGTCGTGTGAGCGATTGCTTTGGGCGTTTTCTTTTTCCCTCTATCTGTATCCCGACAAGGAAACTCCCGTACATTTCAGGATTGCCAGGTATACTATTGTCAAAAGACATGGAGATACGATAATTGTCTCTCTTTTTTTTTTAATACGTTCATAAGGTTATAATGTCGTTTCAGGTCCCTTGTTAGCGAAGCTATAAATAAAAGGGGCCTTTAAATACCGCTCACCTCGTCCGTCCATGTCCAGAAATTAAATCTCAGAAACCACAAGGTGTATGAGGTGTCGTTGAAAGGGTCTTGGCTGGACTAGCTCGGAGCCGTCTTGATCGGTGCTGTCGTTCAGTGTGGCCAACCCACTCTTTAAAAATCCTATTGTTCCAAATGCTTCCATTACGTTAGGTGTAGCCTAACGCATAAATATTATTCGACACGATAGAAAAGTACTGTAGGTGTAAACGTGCCCAAGCACTCTAGTTGTCAGTGTTGCCAACGTACTTTAAAATTTAATTTTGAATTTTTGTTTCATACCATGCATTAGATGTATCTGCACCAAACTTGGCATGAACTTTATTCGACACAAATTGGTAAATATGGGTGTTCCTGTGCCCAAGCGCCCCAGCTATTAGTGTTGCCAACCTATTTTATAAAAAAAATAATGTTTGAGTGTCTAAGATGATATCAAGGGACGGGAGCCTTCGTGACTGTTGTTAGAATCGCAGCACCAGCTTGTTTTTTTTCTTCTTGAAAAACTCATTAATTTCATTTGAATTCTTCAAAATCTTTGAATTATTTTTGTTTAAAGAGAACCGTTTTCATTCCATTTTGTTCTTTATAGGTTTCAATCATTGTTCTTTTTTCTACACAATTTAATCACTGTTTTCCAATTTGAATTTAGATTTTCACAGCAGAGGCGATTCTTCTATGTAGAAATCGAGCAGCTACCTATAGTCAAAAGCAATATATTTAATACAAAAAATAATGAAGTTTTCTCATGAAAAAGGAAGTTAAGCTATGAAAATAATTTAGTTAAATGTGGGATGGCAACCTTGAATCGAGAGAACTAATGTACCTACCATCTAACGGGAAGAGATCAGGATATAGTAGAGTTGAAATACATAGATCCTACACTTTATAAAAAAAGCACAAATCGCTACTGTTTCAAGTCGTTTGGTTTACATTATCGGTGATGATGAAAGCTGGAATACAGGATATGCCATCTAGCGGTAATATATTCTATATTCCTTTCTTATCAGACGATATCAGCTTGAATAATGTAAACGACGTCTGCTGAATCCTAAATTCAGCGCGGAAAACTGTGTTTAAATCGTACAAAAATAGGAAAGAACAAAATTGAGATCTACAAAATAATAATAATAATAATAGAATAGGCTATAATAAAAACGATTCTATGTAAACAATCCGAGGATGTTTTGAGGTAGTTAAATGTTAGTAATTATAACAAACACACATAACATTGTTACTTTAAGAAGAAACACGACTTTGTAACAATATAATGATAGGATGTGAATAGTCTGACTGTTCATGTTGTCAATGTATGGATTATATTTCAATTACGAATTCAGCACTTAAGGTAGGCCTACGAACATAGAATAATCATCTTTAGTTGTTTTTTTTTCAATTTTGAAGCAAACGTTCAGAGTTTAGAGAAAAACGAAACGCCGAAACTAATACTAAAGTTTGAATCAAGATAGCCTGCGCGAAGATTTGAAAACAGGTCCTCATAATTAGCAGTTTATATTCCTCTAAAGTCACTCCATGTTCTTTGGTTTACAAGTTTCATCGACATGCCTATTTTTAATTCTAAACTAAACTCATTGTCTCGACAGCTTACAGAGGGGCTTGGCCTGCCATGTGGGTTTCGTTCAAGGAGGGTGTCAGTGGTCAATCCAATGACTCACCATAATTGTTCTATCTAGTTTTCTAGACCGAAGTTCGCTACTCCTTAATAAAGTAGTAGTAGTAGAAGAAGGAAAGAGAGAAAGAAAGAAAGAAAGAAACAGAGAGAGAGAGAGAGAGAGAGAGAGAGAGAGAGAGAGAGAGAGAGAGAGAAAGGGAGAATTTGAATTTCAAGTAAACTTTGGTAGACTTTACTTTTATATGGGCCAATCTAGTAACTTTTTACTTCGGCCCGTCACGATTAGCCTTTAACTATTAAAATTCACACCCATGCCCCTGCCGGGACTCGAACCAGAGACCTTCGAGCCGATGGCCTACCGGCCGGCTCAATTTCAAGTAACAACAATGGAGTTTTATGAAAATGAAAGAGAAGAAAATCATGACCACCACATGAAACTTCAGTGAAGATTGCAACCCTGTTTTCAATTCGTAGAATTGTACTCAAGACATATTACCCAAAGTATTTCTTCTTCTTCTTTTGCTTTGTTTACACCCACAAGGAAGTAATAACAATCCCACCTGTTAACAAGAAAAAGTTTAAATAATGAAAGATAAGACAGCATTAGGACCTACCTACATACGAATCAAGAGAACTGTATGCTAGCTACAGTTTCGGAATATGTTTCGTCTTGAACAAGGAAAGTATCTTGTGTGTAACGGAAAACAAGGGAATGAAATACGCTGATTTTTGTATGTAGGTTTAACAACGACAGAAGATGATGAGAAAGGGAAGGAGTCCAAGTCTAATCCTTGAAAGCAAGTCCTAATCGTGGCTGTAAATATTGAGAGCGGGATCATTTTAAAAAGAAACACAGAGCTTATCTATATTTCGCTTCGTTTGGAAGATACGTAAGTCTAATAAAAGAACTGGCCACAATTAGATGCAGTTACGAACTCAAGAACCAAATGTAATTTTTCGTGATAGATATAGTTCTGTAAAATTATTAGAGCTAGGATTATAATGTAATATCATATTGGAAAGTATGTACATAAATATGTAACAAAAACTAATGCAATATGTAGAATAATATGTAATTAACGTAAAACTATGTAATATCAAATAAACTAAATATGTACTGCTGAGATAAACATTTACCTTTGTTTATCTTTTCATAGGTGCAACTGTGATTTAATAAATGATTAATAATTCACCTCACTAACACATTTATGCAATATCAGGTATTTTGCCATATTTTCTGCGGTCGTAGATTGACGCCGATCAGAAAGGATATGCTTGTATGGTGAAAACGACCTTTCCACGTCGCAAGGTATCACTGGCGCAAGTGGTCCTGTCATCATTATTATTTCGACCTACATTTACTCCAGAGAATGTCTGGGAATCCTCTATATCCTTTGTGCATCCATTGCGCAATTTTGGAATATGCGTATTTGGATAGAGCAGGTTTGAAATCTTTGAGGATACCATGCCGCCTTAGTTCTACTGTTAATGGTATTGGAAATATCAAGCCCTAAAGTTCATTTTCCCAAACCTACATTCCCCATAGAGTCGAAACAGAGCATTTGTGCACCCTGGGTGGTTTGTACTTCCTTTTTCTTATGTTCATGTCAGGAATCTAATGACGTGGTTTTGTCGATATTGTTTTGCAACACCCCTGGATACACTGACAATCTTGAATCCCTCTCTGCCCCGTGGGATATTTTTAAATTTAATCGAAAAATAAAGTTTGGAAAGAAAATTGCAAAATATGTATGTTTATGTAAAATCAACACGAAATATGTAACATAGAACGAAATATGTAAAATAAAATTCACATATAATGGTACTAGTGTTACAATTCATGAACATTTCTACTTTCTAGCGTCCTACATAGCCGCAAATAGAATATGTAATTACATAAAAAAAATCTTAGCTTTTATAATCATAAATGCCTAAAATGCCTTATGAAATAATGATCCAAGTTCTATTAGGAACATGCTACCCTCTGGAGACAAAAGAACCAATTACAAGTTTTCTTTGGTCCAGATTTTTATTTCTAATGTTTGGTGAAATCTTTAAAACGAAGATACGAAGGAAGGTTTATTCATCTGAAATACAATTAAAATATTTAGATGTCCAGTATTAAGGCACTTCCAGCCGGTCGGGTAATCGTGCGGTCCACGGTGTCCAACGACTCGAACGTCCCGGGTTCGAGTCCCAGTAGGGGTATTCATGGGTGTGGATTTTAACTGGCTAAAGGGCGAATCGTGACGGGTCGAAGTCCTAAGTTACTAGGCTGGCCCAAAACTAAAGTTTACCCATGTTTTAAGGCACTTCCAGTCAAACTCCAGCTTTCAGCACGTAATTTGATTCTGAGACGCGAGATGGAATTAATATCGCGACTTGTCACGCCCTCTGTTGATATTTCTTGTAACTTTTTTCAAATAGCATTAGCGGCAAAGCAGCTAAGTTTTGCTATATCAATATAGAATTTATTTTCATTTGAACCTATTCAAATTTATAATATGTGATGTTTGAAGTTCGATGCTCAAGTTGTCAGACTAATTTAGATTTTTTGTACACTTATTTTAGCACCAAATTAAACAATATTTTCTATGGTTACATGGATATGGAAACTTATTTTAAATACCTTTTAAAAAAATCGATATTAAATTTCCATAATGTTTCAACATAATTGTCACGACAATGATCTGCTGATATCGTTTACACAAAATCAAGTTTAAACTTTCAAATTCACTTTACAATTGTGATTTTCTTCTTCTCTCAGCCCTGTCCTGTTAATTCAGCAACACCCCCCAGGGCAATCATACAGAGGGTATCAGACTATCATTTGCTATTCGAGAATTTTTGCGTTATCTTGTCAGAGAGCTTCAATTGAAGTTAATAGATGTTCCAGTTTTCTTGAGGGAAAAGTTGAAAATTATTAATTACATTATTACATTCTATCATGATGTTTCACAAGACTACGTTTGTACATTCAATGAGGCAGCGAAATTAATGATTATGTTTGGTACGTACCACGTCCTCATGGGTTCTCATTCATTTACTTCTCGCACTTGTACCCTAGGCCAGGCTTCGGAGCAATATCCGTGGCCATAACTGTCCAATACGCTTATTTTCCGTAATACACTCGTTCACTTTCATCAGTCTTATCTCTCTTTCTGTCTTGCCCCTCATCCACATCTTTAAGATCTTCCAATTAACAACTCGTGCCTAAACAAGATCCCAAACATTTTATTTTTTTATTTTTCAAGTGTGCAAAACATATCATGAAACCTGATACGGTAACCATACGTCCCGAATTTTTTGGGACAGTTCCGAATTTTAGAGATGTGTCCCGGTGTCCCGAAAAAGTATTAAAATGTCCCGAATTTTATATAAAATAGGCAATTTTACACTTGCTCCTCAGCGTTAAAAAATAATAAACAATAAGTAATTCTAATGAATAATGGTTTAGTCATAACAAATCATAAATTATTGTATTTTAACAAATAAATCATCAGTAAGTTATTACATTAGCTCAACACAATAAGGTGGCAAATTTTAAGGTAGGCCTACTCAAGTTGGTGCATATTTTAAATTTTCAAAGTCCGGGTAGTTCTTAACAAAACGCAAAATTTGTGACCCGGATAGAAACTTTTTCTTGGGTTCCCCCATCAGACAACCCGCAATTAAGTAGATTTTCATAAGACCTGTCCCGAATTTTGACTGAGAAAATATGGTCACCGTATCTATAAGTCATAGACAATGTCACTATAAATAGAAAAGTATTTTACTGCCACCTGGTGTCAGTCCAGACAAACTAGAATTGAATAATTCCATGACAGTTTCCTTATTGGGTTTAAAAGCCGTAAAACCCACGGAGTACGAGCTGTGAGCGTAAGGTCTCATTTTCAAGCCCGCGTGCGTTGCTTGCGATTAGGGTGAGTAGCCATTTGAAACACGTGGTGAAGTTTTATTACTTCTTTTAACGCGTGTTTCAATTGGCTATTCACCCTAATCCCAAGTAACGCAAGCAGTCTTGAAAATGAGCAATAAGTCTAATACTTTAACTTGTTGGTCCCCAATAGCATTATTTCACTCCTAGTTCGCCTGGACTTACACCAGGTGGACAGGGAAAACAACAAGACTGAGGGACTGCGCGTTATCTTTTCCCCATGTATAAGACGCTCCTTTGTATAAGACACCTTGATTTTCGGATACGAAATTTAGAAAAGAATGAAAATTATGGAACTTACGGTATATATACCGGTAAAGTAGTTGAACCAAGTTTTATTCATCCTAAAAATCATACACATCACTATAAACACTGTCAACACTTTCCTCGTCACTACCGAAACTCACATCCATTAGTGTGTCCTCATCTGTGTCTGATGATGAATCACTGTCCCCATATATTGCCTCATGCACAGTTCCATCTAAAGCGTTTTCTCAGTTGGAGGAGGACCAAATTGACGTTGAGCAGCACGACTTCTATGGACTTTTGCAAACTCGATAACTTTTAACTTGAATTCAGCACTTTACGAATGAATGTCTTTTTGCAGCCATTTGTTGGAAAACGGAACCTGATGTAAAAAAAAAGTGTGTAACAATGAGCACAACGAGGATCGCCTCTATCCTCGATGTCTTTCGTGAGTGAATTATAATTTTGACATCACCATCATTTCTTCATCATTTTTATTTTCAAGAAGACATCTACGTGGCCGGACTTCACCAGGACTTCAAGGAAAACAGCAGCAACGAATTTACAGTCGCGGCAACCGCGTTTCATCGGTTTTGCGTCCATGTGCGTATTGACAGCAGCTGCATTAAGGTAACAAAGATAATTTTTGTATACTGTCGCAGGTCTGATATCTTTCTTGGAGTAAATTGTCAAAAGAAAAAAAAATATTTCTTCTTAAAAATCTTGTCAGTTAATAGTTTCAAGTAGTAATTTTGGGCACCTTTTCAAAAAAGATAATATTTTCTTAATAACGTCCTTGTTACTTTGTTTCTTATAAGTGTAATATTTTCTGTCAAAATATCTTTTGCCTCTTATCGTGTTAATTTCAATCTTTTCAGTAACAATAATGCATTTTCTTGAATTGTTTTCATTGCTTTCAAAATTCCAGTAAATACCGAAATTACGAGGTTAAGTCATTTGCATGCACTAATCCATTAATATTCCAGGAGCGTAGAAACCTTCAAACGAAGCCGAAATTGGAAACGAACGCATACAAGGACCTTCACCTAGTGGCAATCTCTGCGTCCGAACTGAGACTTCGCCACTCTGGACCCAGATAGTTCAGTGGAAGGTTTATTGTGGATCGAACTATCGAAAGGTGTATTTCGATCCTGTTGGTCCCACTTACATTGCATCTCGCCGACGTGTACCTGGTACCAACATTCCGAGGTACTATCGTTGTACAAGAAAAGAAATAAGAATATGTTGTGATTAAGAGCGAAAACTGAAATAAGGCTATGAATTAAAGTTATTGAAAAATTACATAAACAACCGCCAATTCTTTGACACGCCTTCAATTCTCCCATCAAGAAAGGTTCTCAGTGAATTTGTCACGCTTGTGCCTCAATAAAGTAATTCTCCTTTTCTTTTTTAAAGAATCTAATAAGATGAGGAAGTCACCAAACGCTCCTTGCCCCCACATAAAAATATAAGCGTGAACATTAACATTATGTTCACCGTGGAAAATTGGAAGTAATTATGTTTCCTATTAAACAAAAGAAAAAAAAATATAAGAAAAATGAAATTACTACTTATACTCAGATCAACAGCATAAAAGCGAATGTATGTACTGTTCCGTGTGTCCCGTCATTAGAAACTCGCGTAGACAACACTGGTCTCTTCAAGTGCAAAATTACAAGGACAATATAATGACGAAGTCACCAATCTAAAGAATAGGTATTACTTACAGTGAAATGTATAGACTTGCACCGGATTGGGTATATGTGATATGTCTTCCAACTCATTTAGAAATATTGTAACAAAAAATGTCTGCAAATTAGCAGTGTAAATATCGACACTCTATTTGGGCTATAAAGTATGTTATGTTGATAATAAATAAGTAAAATAAAATATAGAAAGAACATATATAAAGATTTTTTTTTCTATCTTGTAAAGTACAATTTTCTCTCGCTAAGTGGGGAAGGGGGAGGGCAAGCGCCCCCCTTGCCCTTGGTCGTGGTTAAGGTGATAATTTCACTAAGGCTTCGTTAAGTTACAAATTGAACCTATCAAAATCTAAGCACAGAAACTAAGGACTATAATACTTTGATTTCTCTTCAGTTATTTATTGCTATGCTATAATGAAATTAATGTAAGGTTTTCCTTCTTTTACAACTGGAAGGATCCGTTAGGGTTGTATCACTATGAAAATTGTTCAAGTCAATTATTGCTGCTAGGAAGCGGTGCAATGACTGGTATGTCAGTTTTCCACCGTGCTGATTTATTTGGCGTGGGGTTAAATAATTAGCATTAAAAAAATATATATAGAATTTTCAGTTTTGAGTTTTCTAATATAGCCATTCTAACCTTTAAGAAACAAAAATAAAATGACTTGTATTTTAACGTAATACGTGGCCTCACAGGAACAAATATTTATCAGTGGGGCCATCTACTGGTCTCAGCAGTGCCGATAACTGGTACATATCTTCAGATCTCAAAAACGTATAGTGAACGTAAGGGCCAATAACTGGACTTGAAGGGGGCCAAGCACTGGTTGGAGAGGGCCAAGAAAAGGTATTTTGCTGTTTTGAACAGAAAGAGAGAGAGAGAGAGAATATGTTCTGCATTTTTATTTCACTGTACAATTAATTTCGGGGAGGAATTAAGAGTTTACACTTAGCATGATCAGAAAAATAAAGCCGGAACATATCTGTACTTCAAGATTCAAAACGACACTGGTGTAAAAGGGCCCATGACTGGTACGTTTACCCTGCGTACATTACAGGGAATTACCGCTGCCAGTGTTTCTTTCAGAGGGGTGACCGGGAGCTGAACAGGTCCGGTTCCATCAAGTCCGGATAAACGAGGTTTTAGTTTATGGTAAATAAACGAATGGATGTGGTGGTTGCATGAATGTGGGACATTATCCATGATTTTTTTCATATAGTTGATACGGAAACGTTTCACTAATTTAGTGTTAACATAATCCACATGCTTCTCCCATTTCTTTTTACGTTCTTCTACCTCTTCCACTACTTTTCTTCTTCTCTTTTCCTATGGAGCCTATGAGGTTTCCTGATGACTAGCGTCTACACCCACCAGAAAGTCTTATTTTCGAAAAAAAATATGCGAGTTAATCGAGTATGCAACCAAAAAGAACACAAAAAAAAACGTACCTGACATACCTAACCTCCACGTCCCCTTGGTCACTAATTTTATTAAATTTCCTAATGCGTATATATATATATATATATTAGCTTTCCGACATGCTACCAAGACGCCAAATGGGCAATTGGAAGCACCTCCGAGGAAGTAATATTTATTTTTTAAGGAGTAATGTGCCTGGGCGAGAATGGCTCCTTCTTAATAGAACATTCTATGTTTAGACACTACTCTCCTGATGCTATCCTTCGTGCTGTGTAGCTCTCACTAGAGGATTACGCCCTCTTTTCTCTTTTACCCCCCTCTAAAGAAAATTTAAAATACTCCCAGAGTATTTTTCCTGAAAGAAACACTGGCCAACGGCTCTTGTGCAGAAATGGGTGGTGAATTATATCTGCTTCGCTATCTCTGTATGTAATGAAGGAGACAAAAAAAAGTGATTCAGATTTTCAAGATGACTTACAAATATGTTACTCAATAAACAGAAAATTATATTAAATAATTATTTTAAAAGAAAAAGTTGCATATTCACCTGTCTGACGGTTTAGAACGTTTTCATACTGAATTTACAAATATTGAAGCTTGGTGTTCTCTTCGAATTTCTTTAATTAAAAATAATAATAATAATAATCAAACAATGAAGAATATTCTTCTAAATTGAAGGGTTAAATGCAAAAAGCAGTTAACTCCAATGTTTGTGAAAATGAGATTATGGTGCTAACTGACAATTCAAATAAATTAACACTTTTGATGTGTTAAAAGCAGATACGTGCTCTCGTTCTCAAGGCTGCTAACAGTAATGAGGCGCCTCCTCAGTCGACACGCAAAAAGCAGTTAACTCCTGCAAGTTACAATTTTATTTTTTGGAGTTACCTGCTTTTTGCATTTGACCTAAGATTCCTTTTTAAAAAATAAGATTGAAAATAATGAAGCAAAGCTGATATTGTTCCCGACACGTTACTTATAGTTTTTTTTTTTTTTTAAATTACTCCTGCACACGAAACACATCATCTTTACTGATCGTGGTTAAGTGATAATTTCAAGAAGACTTCGTTAAGTTACAAATTTAACCTATCAAAATCTAAGCAGAGAAGCTTTTTTTCTCTAGTTATTTATTGATATAATGTAATTATTGTAGGGATTTCCTTCTTTAACAACTAGAATAATGTTTAGAGACACCTTAGAACTCATCATTATGGAAATTATTCACACTAATTAGTACTACTATAGAGGGTGCCAGTAACTGGTATACCATTTTCCCCACAGTGTCAATTTATTTGACGTTGCTAGTACTCGAAAGCGTCAATACTTTACCTTTTGACATTCTTCTGTACCTGTGTTCAACTCATTCAATTTGTGTATGTATCATAGATGGCAGAAGGAATCTATATTACTACTGATACAATTTGTTCTCTGTTTTAAGGCAAATATCCCAAGTTAGAATTTCTGTATTGAGAACTGATCACTTAAAACATGGAACAAATAAAACAAACAAAAACTTGTTAAGTTACTGTAGAGAATTAGGAAGTTCATTGTGCTACTCGGATAAGAAACACAACGTATAATTACCTACTTGGTCAATGATAAGTTCGAGTTCAGTGAATTTAATTTGAGTTCTAGAACATTACTACATGTTACTTAATACTGCGTAAGTTTTTAAATCAAAGATATTCAAGCAAAATGAAGTTTATGGTATAAATAGGGTGACTATTAATGTTATGAGTTGAAATATTGAAAATGTAGAGATTACAGGTTCCTTCTTATGGAGATTTCGCATGCGTTCTGTTGATTATTTATTATCCATAATATTTAAGGGTACTGACAGAAAACGTAGTTCAAATAACATCTCAGATGAGGAATCATAATTCTAAGGGGCAATATGAGAAAAGAAAAAAGATTCTGAAACATTGGTAGATGTGCTTGGTAAGCATAACACATTTCTACTAATGTCTTAAGACTATAATATTTTAATGAGTTCATTTTCCATTTTTTTAAACACCTGTACCCATTTTTCTCCCACACGGATTATTTTGTGTGTGTGTGTGTGGGGGGGGAGTATTCTGTTCTTGTTGATACATTGTCATTGATAGGAAAGTTTTGGTTCTGAGGCAAAATTAGAAATAATATGAACTTTTAAAAATTGCTCTGTAGCATTAGCATTGATGCCTTCAATATCTTACCACAGGAGATACAGTCAGGAAGAGGGTCTATAGAAAAAGTTCAGGAAAATGTGTCAACTGTAGATAGATTCTTCTTCCTTAATGTCACCAGACTCTTTTTAAATGTGATACATTTTTTTTTTTTCAATTTTATAGTTAGACACCTGTCCTGTGTCCTGTCTCTTTTTCACTTCCTTTGAGGAAATAATATACATACCCTGAATCTTCTTTGGCTGTGACATTATCGTTTTCCATCACATTTATTGTGTGTTCAAACATATTTCACTTAGTCACTTACAAACATTAGATACAGCTCAAAAGGAGGATCACTGAATCGTTTTTTCCCATGTAAATAGAAGAGTTTTGCTGTTCAAGAAAATAAAACTGCAGACCGAGTGACAAAAAGCGAGTATGTCCACATTTCAGAATTATAGCACATTCAGTACAACGAATTCAGGTAAATCTTTCAACTTCCTCACACGAACAGTATAAATATGAAAATACTTGAACCGTAAATCTCTCTACATCATATGGTAAGGAAACTACCGCTGTCTGAATGTACACAATATATGTGCTACAGCCTATACCAAAAATGCCCATATTTAGTTATGATATTAGTCTTTGCCACACGCTATTCTTCCCATGTTTATCACTACCTCCAAACTCCGCACAGCGTCCAACAACTTTGTGTTCCAATTTGTGGTTCTTAGTTGTCTTTTCTAGCAGTTGACAGTCATTGCAAGGCCACCTACGTAATAAGGCCTAATGGCTCAACAATGACGTCATCAACAGAGGGCCATGTAGAGATCCATAGAATAAGTTTTAGTAATTTGTTCACGCATTTTCTGTGAAAATGTGTGGCTAAATACAGACCACATACATATGAAGAAATAAAACCTGTATATGTTAAATGTTTCTGTACTGGGATGTCACACAATAGTCATAAATTCATTTAATTATATCAATTTAATCAATTTCTGAACTTTTAAGGATTACGTACTAGTAGCGTCGAATAAAAGCTTTCTATTGATAGAAGGTTTTATATTTGTTAAGAACTGCTTGCAATCAAATTATGAAAACAAATTTCAACAGTAATATTGCCTGTAAATCAGGGGTTATTTAAAAATAAACTCAAAATTTATCCTATCACAGTCAAAAAAATAGTAATTAAGATGAAGTTGACTACGACGTTATAGCAGATGGGACAACATGCTTCAGAAAAATAATATTACGTCATTAAATAGGTAGGACTGAAGATACTCTCCCGCATCATTCTATTACATTCCATATTTTAGGTCAAGTTCATTGAATAGTTGAGGTAGGAACGTAAAATATTTGCTTCGGGTTTCCTTTAACTTGCCTTTATGTTTGGTATGGGGGAAGTTGGGTTAAGATACATCATTATGCCATTCAGGAAAGTGACCGTTAGTTCCGGGGATTTTTACTATCCCGAGTATCTCATCGAAAGTTTGTGTGAATCTGCTAGAAATAAGTATTCATGAATAAAAATCCAATAAACTTAATGTTTGTAACAAATATTTATGCAATCCTAATCACTTCGAGGGGATAATTAGGAAATTAGTCAGTCCCATGTGATTTTACGATGCAAAATAAGTTTTACATTTTTTCCCAGTCTAATAGTGAGATACACTAAAAATAAATATTCACAAAGCGTAGTGCTAATTGCTTGCATTTCTTAGGCCGGCTTTTCATGCACGTGCTATCCGAATGCTTCGCTTGCGATTTGCTTGAAAAGCAAATTGAAACACGTGTTTAAGTATTTCTACTGGATACTCATAGATGAAAAGCCGGTCTTATGATTTGTCTAAGTAGCCAATATTAACACTTGAACGTATTTCTATTGGCTTCTTAACCAAGTTGCAATCAAACCGCGCGACTCCGCGCGTACATGAAAATGCAGCCTTAGAATACAAAGACGTGAATGATGTATTCAAACAATTTCGATTCTTTGCAACTGAACCAAAAGGATTATTTACAAACTGTTATTTAATTGTGAATTGTGAACCATGAAAAAATATAGCTCTTCAGTGATTAAATACGTTACGTTTTCGGTTTCTTACTGTTAGTGAAAGAGGATGAAGATTTTTGCGGGACGGAAGTTATATTTTGCATATGTCAAAAAAAAAAAAAAAAAAAAAAAAGAGTATTCAATAACATCTAAGTGCCTTGAGTCACGCAATGCACCTCACGTGACGTCAACAATTCGAGTATGTATGTCGAGTACATATTTTAAAAAATATAAATATTTTACAAAAAGGTGACTGTACGTTCATTACATAATAAACGCTTTCGATTGTCAAAGGTAACGTAATTAGCTACGTAACAATTTCGGCATATTCCTCTGTTTCTTAACGATGTTTACTTCGAGAATGGTAAACAAAGAAAAAGAGGAAGAAAAGAAGAAAAAATTAAAAGGAAACATAATTTGCATGTGTGAAGTAGACACAATAATATTCTTTTATGGTGTTGACTGATGAGTCGAAGGGAACAGTGTGTGGGTTGTGTGTGTGTATGTTTGTGTGAGTGTGTGTTTGTGTGAGAGAGAGAGACAGAGACATAGAAGAGGGGTAAGAGAGAGAGGGGAAGGGAGTTTGGGTGACTTTTGTATTGTTTAAACACTTCTGTTCCAATTCAGTACAAATCTTGTATTTATTTAACACGACCTACACCCATAACACCGACAGACTACAAAACTTTCACTTTTCTTATCAAGCTATAGCGGACGAAAGTTGTTACCGAATGCAGCCGAAAAATAAAACAGTTGGAGTTTATGCAATTTGTTTCCTCCGACGCGATTCTTCAGTATCTCGCTAGCAAACTTCCTGTTGCAAAAGATTTATTTTACAAATAAGAAAAACCAAGCCGCCGCGACGTAGCATTCGCGAGGTAGTGGGTTCGAACCCAGCGTCCGATCATCCTGATTCCTGACAGGTTTTTCTAGGGTTTTCTGCAGTCATACCGGTCAAATGCCAGGATGGCACCTTCAACATAGGCCCTGGCCAACACCTTCCCGCATCCTTTCCACTGCCCTATCCCGGCATGAGCCTTAGATGCCTAAAGGCCATAAATAAAATTCAAATACAAATACAAACAAGAGAAGTGCCTCTCTTCGGAAACCAAACTTCCTAAAGTTCTTATCCAGAAGAAACCCTTCCTTGAGTCCAGTTGTGAAACTCGTTGGCTTCCAGACTGTCACGAAAGGAACAGGCACAGATTTAAAATCCTGTTCAACTGTTCTAAGCAAGTTATTTTTGTTCTTTATTCCTATCTGATGAATACCTGGATGATATCTTAACACTTGGAGAGTTTGGCTTCGGATTATGTATATATTATTTCTTTTGTGGATGTTATGTACATTGAGGTATCCGTCAAACTTCAGATATATCATAGATGTCCTCAAGAGGCAGAGACGTATTAAGGAGAGGGTCCGGGTCTCCTCCCAAAATTCATAAATTTATGCGGAATCAGTTAAATTATATATATATATATATATATATATATATATA
>JAGDQP010020377.1:18925-33368 GCA_022664845.1 Lepisma saccharinum | reverse complement strand
ACAAATTATTTCAAAATTTGAATTGCCATTAGTATTTAAGTTCAATTCAACGAAAAAAACAATCATTTGTGTTTGAGTTGAAAATTCACATTCCTTGAAGGAAGAAACCCGACAGATCATATTGCGGTTTGGAAAAGAAAGTATTTCTGAAATTCGACATTCTGTTCATGGAAATTCATTCTGTTATACAGTAATCGAAAATTATGATTTAACAAAATTATTTCACTTTAAGATTTAAGTCCAAAATTTCTTGTTTTGTAAAATAATATGAGAATCACTTTTACATGTAGACGTTGTCAATGGTAATTACAAACGTTCGAAAATTCTGACCCTTTCCTGCTATATCACTTTCTCTATAAACTGTGGGTCAGTTCCACTGAAAGCACTTTCTGAATTTCAATCTTTAAACAATGAACATGGCAAAGTAAGATTTTTGACATTTGTAGGTATTTTTCGAAATAAATATTTTAAATTTCATAACACAGATTCGGATACTATTTCGGGTTTAGCGATCTAGACAGCTGTCGTACAGCTTGAAATTTAACGTAAAACAATAGAGCGGAACTAAAGCCGACGAAACAAAGTACAAGTACTCAACCATTACCGAGCGAATAAAAATATGGTGAGCTCATCGTACTAAACCTTTCGCATAAGTAGCTAAAGAAATAATTAAATGGAGTGCATAAAGCACAATGTTACTTAGAAATAATAAAACTAAACTTGTAAGGAGAGAAACAGAGATCTGTTGACGGTTTTCGGCTTATCTAAATCAAGGCATCATGACATATGGACGACCCATGTTCCCTTACCTAGTTTAGCGCTGCATAGCTAAGGAACAATCTTGCACTGAAAATCTCTCAAACAAAATATTACTCATGTGCACAAAACAATTATCACTACCGAAAACAGAATTTAGATGTAATTAATTTTCTTTATAAAAGTCCAAAAACACGAAAGAAAATGTTCACTATAAATTTTAAAGATGTCTTCCTTAGATCGGACGACTAGCAGAGCTGACAAGACGAGAATTTATGTTTCCAATTTAGCTGCCTAGGTAAGCTGACATGGTCTTGTAATTACTATTTCGTTCAAATTTTTACTTTACCTGGACAGACACACTGATTTAGACTCGAAGAGAGTATTTTAAAGGTATACTTAAAAAAAAAAAAAAAAAAACTTCACGAAGAATCAGTGGCCTGCAGCATCTTCTATCATAGCTGCTTTCAATATATCTACTAAAGGAAACACCTTCTTCCTCGACAGATAAAGATCGCAGGCGTAGGAACAAAACAAACCATAACAGATCTCGGTTTCATACCAAATAAACCAGTAATATCTAACCTTTTGGCACACTAAACGAAAATCCAAAATCATTGAATATCAAAAAACTGGAAATATTAATTAATATAAGAAAATTAACAACTCTTACGAGCAAGGGTTCTTCTTGGCGGGAAGATTTGCCAATAATAAAGAAACACATAACTAAGATGAGCTAAGATCCTGGTCCATTTACGGATGCTGACACTATCATCCAATCAGAAAATGAGTAATGAAAGGCAGGCGGAAGGAAGATACGTCATAAAGTAGTTCGAGAAATAAACCTTGCACCAGGATAACTAAACAAAAGAAGAATTATACCTTTGCTCGACAAACATAAGAGATGATGATCAAAGTATATTTATGACACCGAGATCATTACAGTAAAAATCTTTTGCCTTTGAAGCTCAACACAGTAAAAATCGTGACAATAATAAATAAAACAAATGGAGCGGAACTTCAAGACCGTTACAAATCCTTATATAAAAATATATCTTTCTTTTATAAAACTGTGCCTTTTTATCTCTCATAAGAACTCCTCGGTTGAAACTGGATTTTTAATTAATAAATCCATGCTAATTGTAAATCTGCATGAAGAAACAGAAAGACAAGTTAATGATACCATTCTGGAAGCTGGAGGAGTTCCGTTGGTGCCTATAGTCAGGAAAATGATAGCGTTCTAAAGCTGCAGGAGTCGCTATCAAGAAGCATTGGAAAGTGCTCAACAAGAACGTTCTGAAGTAACACTGAGAGAAGAAGAAAAAGGTTGCATGCGGAGGAGAGGTGTTTGGATGAAGAAATAGCTAAAATAAGGGGGGAAGCACAGCAGAAAGAAGAGCTAAGTAATCATAAGTTGTTGCTTCAGAAAAAGTGTCATCACTGAAGTATGTATAATGGACAGCACGTGTTATGTGGAATTTTCAGATATTTTAGCAATACTTTGGGATCCAAAATTGTACAAGTATCTGCAACAAATAAAACAGAATTTATTAATGTTTTTAATCGTCAGTTCCAGTTGCGTATAACAGACACTTTTATTGTAATTGTAAAACATAATTTCATTGTAATATTTTTAAGTAAAAGCCAAACACTATTATTCGCATCCTTGTGTAAAATACATATTGAGAGCAGAGGCGGCTATTTAATTAGGAGATAGTGGGAGCCACTGAAAAACAAGGAAGATAAATTGTATTTGGTCAAGGAAATATCTTCAAACAGGTCAGGGAAACTGATAGTCCGATTTGGGAGAGAACCGTGTTTTAGCTTTTTCAATCTTATCTTACACTTCCATCACTCGAAACTTACTATATTTTGCGTTTCAACACTCCCACACCTGTTGTAAACATTACATTTTCTCTTTTACTGGGGAATCTAAAGTAAACTTATCTACTTTTCTTCCAAATGGGAATGGAAATGAAGGCATAATGCGTAACCAAGTTCATTTGAGCTTAGTACAGGAGCGATCACATTTTCGATTGCAATGATTACACTTAAAATATAATAGACTTCTTATTTTCTCTTTGCAAATGACGTTATAGTTAGCATTGCATTGAGAACTATGACTGCCACGGTTTCTGGCCTCACATACTACGTTAAAGCAATTTCCCTTTTCTCCATCGTTATACAAACATTTTGTTTTAGGAGCGACCACTGAAGGCCGTGTGACTGAAATGTAAGCTCGATTTGCTGATCCAGTTGATGGAATGAATAGCGTTCCGATTCGATGCGTTACGCATGTTATGTCCTTTAATTATTGTCTTTTGTGATATCGATTAAAATCTTGTTTATATTATATTTTAGTTTAATTAGAACCGTCGGAATTTAGAGTACAGTTTCTGATATTCGAGTCGGAAAGTTGTTTTGTATTCAAGCCGTCATAGGCCATACCAGCATATTGTGTGTACTGTGTCATGGTGCATTTTTGGTTGTAATTACGTAAGGTCGTACAGATGGAACATGCTTGCATGACCGATGACTACTCCGAATTTGTAATATTAATGGTAGATGAACTTGATTTTCACTTTTACGTTCACTGGTACTCGCATGAAAACCCGCTAGAGATATTCATTTTCGTCATAAGACTACACCAATAGCGATTTTGTAAACTTCTTGTAACCTTGGCTTTGCTCCCGTTCCACATCCGGCAATTATATAGGGTGGACCAAAATTCATTGTTAAAACTCTAGGAACGTTCTTATTAAAATAAGGGGGGGGGGGGGAATGAGTCTTTGTAATTTGTCGAATTCCGCTTAGTTTCGGAGCTACAGGCTGCCAGAAGCGTGGGAAAATGAAATTTAGAGCTTTATTATATTTCCAATACCATTAACAGTAGAACTGCGGCGACAAGGTACCCCCAAAGACTTCCAGCCTGTTCTATCCAAAAATGCATATTTCGAAATTGTGCGATGGTTGCGCAAGGGAACTAGAGGATCATCAGAAATTCTCTGAAGTAAGAGTTTTTGTTTTGCGCTTTCAAATTACACAAAGTTGATTACCAGCCGGGACTCAAACGCGGAACTCTAGCTGTGACTCATGATCTGACACCTGTGACCACTTGAGCACTGCGGTCGTTTATTGCCCTATACTGTGCTGTTTACATGATTAATCATCGCCATCAAGGTTTACAATGACATTCTCTCTCTCTCATTGATAACAACTAAATCAATAGTTCGTTCAATGTATTGCAGTTTGGAGAATAGCTCTGACCACTGTTGGTTATGCAACCACGCATTTTATTACAAAAATCACTCGGGAAATGGAATCTGTTTGAGATATCGACTTGGCGCAAACGAATTTTTGTTACCTGCTGGAAAGTCGTCAAATTCATGCACATTTCAGCCTACCTTTACTTCAGAGAATTTCTGGGAATCCTCTAGTTCCTTTGGGGAATCCCTTGCGTAGCCATCGCACAATTTTGAAATGTTCATTTTTTAATTGAGCAGGTTGAAAGTCTTTGGGGGTACCTTTTCGCCGCAGTTCTACTGTTAATTGTATTGGAAATATAATAAAGCTCTAAATTTCATTTTCCCATGCTTCCGGCAGCCTGTAGCTCCGAAACTAAGCGGAATTCGACAAATTACAGACACGTTTTTTCCCTTATTTTAATAAGAACTTTCCGTTTTTAGAGTTTTGACAATGAATTTTAGTCCACCCTGTATATTAGAAATCCCACTCACTCTCACTTGTGTAGAAAAGAAGGAACTTCCGGAGCTAGGGTCTGTTGCACTGCCTGCAACTCCAAGAAGTAGTCAAAGTTAAATACACTCAGTACAATAAATTATGATTGCACCAAATACTCCATACTTCAGCGCAGATAAAACCTTAACTTTCAGACCATTTTTTCTCTGTAATCGATCCTATCCATCTCAGCATATGCGAGTAGTTGGAGACGATAGGACACCTATTCCAAGAAGAAAAAAAATCATAACCTGCTAATAATGTAGAATGCATTATTTAACCCTAAAGGGCCCGATTGTTTTTTGTAAAACAACAAATAAAAATATGATACCAGTTTCCACATTTTGAGGTTCAAGTAGTTATGAAAAGTTTTGCATTGGTACGAAATTTAGCCATGTCAGATGTGGTCCTTTTTGGCTGTCAAGCGTTTTTGGCCGTTTTCAAACAAATTTTCTCGGGGTCCGGCTAAATATTTTTTGATCTGGCTGTGTTTCGGCGAACAAACATAACATAACATTCTACAAGTTTTGCACGTTCCTCAAACTCAAATTTCTTTTTAAAAAATCGACCGGTTTTGGCTTTTTTCAAAATTGATATATTCTCGGGACCCCGGGGACCGTCTAAATATTTTTTGCTTCGGATTTGTATCGGTTCACAAGCGTAACTTAAATTCTTCAACTTTTGCACCTTACTCAAACTCAACTATCTAAAAAATAATAGGTGGGCCGAAAATTTGAGTTTGAGTAGTGTGCAAAACTTGTAGAATGTAATGTTATGTTCGTTCGCCGAAACAGCCGGATCAAAAAAAATTTAGCCGGACCCGGAACCCGCGAAAATTTTAGTTTGAAAATGGCTAAAAATGCTTGACAGCCAAAACCGGCCAAATTTGACGGTTAAATATTGTTTTAGGACGGCCATATTTGGCATGGCTTTATTTGGTACCAATGCACAACTTTAATGACAACTCGAACGCCAATATCTGGAAAAAAAAAAATCTTCGGCCCACCCTACTGCTCAGGCGGATCTGTGGGACCATCCCGAATGGGGTTCTTCCTCATTCTCACCTGTAAATGGCGGAATGCTGAGACCTATAAATAACTTGAACCCAAAACCACGTCGTGGCGTTAGTCCAGTTGGTGCACATACCTTGAAGTTATGTCACCCCATACAGAACATACCCGTTCCAAGCCTCCCGATTCCACAATAGTGACACACCGTTATACCGAGGTCTCTACACAGCCTTACATTTACATGCTTTCACATATTGCTTCTAAAACCCGAAAAAGACCAATAAAATCCGAAAAAAAAACCCGCCTGGGTCCAGGTGGGTTGGGTTTTTTTTAAAAATACCCGGGTTTTTGCAAACCCTATTTTCCGTTCACCGTTGATCTCATTGCTATAATGATGATACCGCTTACGAAGGTATTATTACGCACTTTACGCATTTTGGGCTGTATTGGATAACATTCTCTGTATACATACATGTAACCAGGTAATGTTTGAGATTCAGTTGTAAATTCGATTAGCTTGGTATCCACTAAAATATCTTCATTGGTAGCACCTTGAACTTTTTTGTGTTTGTATTTTTTATAGGTGACTCTCATTCCGTATTCTCCTCGATTTCATCAATAGTAACATGATAGGGATACCATACATCAGTGCGTGCCTATAAATTAACATCTTTGGCACTGTATCTATGATTTTTAGTTTGTTATGACTTTCAAAATTGTGTATAAACGTATCTGCGTCTTCTCTAGATTTAAAATTCATTTTTACTGCTTTTCGTCCAGCTTCAGACAATAGCATTACTTTCTAAATTTAAAAAATCAATAGATAACAGAAAAAAAAATACAAAGCGAATCCTGGTATGATGTAGAATTGTGTTGAACAGTTTCAGAGCTTGATGAAATAATGTTTTTAGAGGCAAAAAAGTATGGTCGTTCTCTGCAATTATGTTAATCCTATCGACAAGCAGTGTTGCTAGAACGGTACAAAATTATAGAAAGTAATTGGTTTTCAGTTATTTTTCTTTTACATTGACACGTATGAAATATTTGTTTTTAACATATTTCAATCTGTATTCTGTAACCTTTGAAGCGAGCAATGATTCATTACGATACGATAATTAAGGGCTGTACATGTACACAATCTTCAAAATCAACCGATTGTTAAACCTTGTTTCCTTCTTAAATCCCTTGTGTAAAAGGTAAATAGTACTCAGAAATTCAAATTCACGAAATTTGTTCATTCCATTACATACTGTAAAAAAATGGGATCAGAAAAACTGTATGTTAAAGCCATATTCACTTAAAACAATAGGCTCGTGGTGATCCGGTAGGAAGGTTGCTGGGGCTCGGTACCGAGCTTCGGCCCGGCAGTTGAGAAACACCGTAATAAACTAACGATAATATCCTAATCTAATGTGTCCTTGTGGATTTAAGTAATATTTCTATTGCCCCAAATGTTTTTCAAACTATTTTAAATTCATATTAAGCAACAATTGTCACTATTTAATTGATTCTAAATCTTAAACATTTTCTTTAAAGCACATTGAAGGCAAAAGGTGATAAATAAGTAATTTAAATTCTATTCAGCTCAATTTAAAGCGCATTAATTTTGCTCTTGCTGAATATCGATATTTTGTTTACAAAAGAAAAACATGTTACTATGCATTTAGTTCTTGATATTCAGAGTAACAATTTATTAAATGTGTGTATATATGTAAGCAACTGACTATCAAAATACATAATCAACGACAAATAAAAAATCGTAATACTTATTTACGAACATACATATACAAGGTGTAATAATACCTCGGGGAAAAACTTCGGGTCTGACATCAAAACAAGTAAAAAAGTTCCTATGAACATGGATGAAATTCCTCTTCGTTTTGGAGACATTTCCAACTTGGAGCCCAAAGTCGACGCCTTACAATGGAATGGAATGAAAGTGAATATTTCTCAATAAATTAGAAACGAAGGATTGAATGAAAATTTCGTTTCCGGAAATTTATTTCTAACAACCTGGTTGATATCAGGAGTGAAAGCACGATGTCACCGGGTTGTCAGTGTTGGCAATTCGTTACATTAAAAAATTAAATGGCACTACGTCTTTTTTCTTTCTTTTTTGTCACCCTCTAGTGATGATTAACAACATACGCAAAGCACACACTGCAGTGCTGCGAACTATGGATACGACACGAGATGAAATATAGAAAAATAAGTAGTTTGTATAAGATCGTGAAAACATTTGTCTTACTCATAGTTTACAACACTGCTGAATATGCTTTAATCATGTTGTTTATCATCACTGAAGGATGCCAAATATTTAGTAACACGACGTTTACCAGTTGAAAAAATAAACATTATACCAGGTTGGCAACACTGACAATCTTGTGACGACGTGTTTTCACACCTGATATCAACCATGTTGTTAGAAATGAATTTCCGGATACGAAATTTTCATTCAACACGTCGTTTGATTTATTGAGAATTATTCATTTTCTTCCCATCGTAAGGCGTCGACTTTAGACCTCAAGTTGGAAACGCTGTATTTCCAAAACGAAGCGGAATTTCACCCATGTTCATAGGAACTTCTTTACTTGTTTCGATGTCGGGAAGCACCTCCCAAAATTTTCTCTCGAGGTCTTGTTACACCCTAACAAATCTGAATTATTCCGAACAATTTCAGTCATCGAACTCATTGCAAGAAGCAAACTATTAATTTTGACCAAAGCGATTCAAAAGACAGTTAGTGAATGTCTAGACATTGCATTATGATAAAGCTATGTTTTTGAGAGTACGAGCTCGTAGATGCTAAACTGAGCATACGTAGTTCAGCCTCAGGCTGTAAAGCGAATCGAAGACTAATTCATTAGACTTTAACGACGGCGTTTGAAAATCCATCACATTCGTTAACTAACGATAGGCTTGATTCTTAACGAAGGTTGGTGAAATTCTCCAAAGGAGTTGGAAAATTGTAAGAAAAAATATAATAACTGTAACATTGTAATCCTAAGTGTCAGGGTGATTTGATTTAAACCAATGTGATTTAAGTCATTTGAATTTTATAATAAAAATCGTTGATTTAAATCAAGTTTTCAAATCCTTAAAGTGAAAATCGGAAATGCTTTTTGACTCTATATCCTTTTTTACTTGGAATACGGATGAATTAAATCCATACAGTCTTTTTTGCGGCCTGCCATTGAACTTTTAAAGTCGAAGTTTTACGAGTAAAAACTTAAAAACAATGCTATTTTATTATTATTTACGAACTCCAACTAATGTACTAATCCTCGGCGCGACACGTCAAATTACAAGCAGCGAAGAAACGGAACGGGATAATCCCGATTTTTTTTGTTATCTTCATTATTCCCGATCTGGAACGGGGAAGTCCCGATCAGGACCGGGGAATATCCCGATTTTTTTTATTTTCTTCATTATTCCCGATCTGGAACGGGGAAGTCCCGATCAGGACCGGGAATATCCCGATTTGTACTTTCGAGTGTTGATAGGAGAAAAGAAAGTGATGGTGATCGTGAAAAAGACTGAATTCCAGATTTCCTGATTTACACATTTCATGGCCCCTACATACCGAAAAAGGGATTTTTAGATGCCTATTCTTCTGGTCGTCCGTCCCGATGTAAATACATACACCCACGACACGCCTAAAGGCAATGATGATTTCAGGCGGTGACCAGAGGGGAACAAGCTTCTACTGAATTCTCCCTCGTATCTTTTAATCCTCAATGTCAGTTATCAGTATATTCACAGTACTATTTTTAATTTCCCTTGTATTGAAGTAGCGCCCGTGGGAAATCTGAAATCACCACTGCCTAGAGGCCATAACGTTCAACGTATCAGACCAAAGTTTAAACTCAAGTTTTTGTAAGATTATTTACGGTAGTTTTTCGAATTTTCTTGCTACCTCTACAAATAAGGGTAGTTTACTAAAAGGTGAAAATAAAAATGTGCGATTTTCTCTAAAACTTCTCCGGCGATTTTGTTCATATTTCATAAATAAATGTTTTTGTAATAACTTCAGTATTATTTAATTTAATTAATGGGAACGAGAAAGTTTAGTGCGGTGGTCCGTACCTTGTATTGTACAGTCTTGTTCAAAAGATCTTGGCCACCCACCTTGCTTTAAAAGGCCACATTCTGGCAACCCTAGATACAAGTTTCTAATAATTTGGCTTTGCATTATTATTATTGTAATAGTAGTATTAGTAACAGCTGTATTTGGCCACAGTTTACTGTAATTTTCAGACCTCGTAGAGATTTTTGCACTACTACTTTTGGCACCTCTGCTCAGCGGCAGTGACTCAGTTGGTAGAACATTGACTTCAAATTCGAACTTCCTCGACCAGTGATTCTTTAAAAAAAAAAAAGAAGAAGTTTTTTAAGAGTTTTTTTCCCAGTTCCACCAGATAAGTACCAGAGTTCAACATAATACCTTCAAATGAGTTCATGGAGGACTTCTTTGTGCATTCTTTACCCCTTCTATTCTGACTTGAACGAGATTCCTAAAAGTTACAAATATATAATTAAATTAATGAGTTAAGTAAAAAACCGAACAAGGATAATGAAGAGCCAATTCAACCTCAATTTGGAAGTTTACCCATTAAACGAGGGCCATTTACACCTAATTCTACTTCCCAGGTTTTTTATATCAGTTTACGATACGTATTATGAAAGAAGAGACAGCTGATTTAAATTTTAAAAAATCATGATTTTTTCCACCCTGCTAAGTGAAGTAGTAGTTGAATTTCATTACAGTTATTTTGTAATTTTTATTGAACATATTCTGAGAATCGTTATTTTTTGTCTTTCGTAGCTACACCGGCCCTCTTTTGGAAGACGATGCATTGGAAAAGGCAGTTGAAGGAGGTCCTAAGTCTGTTGAATATACGGAGCTAGTTGCGTGGCTTTCGAATGAACTGAAAACATTATGTAAATTAGAGGAATGTGTAAACGCAATTTCATCTCCAGAAGATTCCAGTGCATTTGTACTTGAACTTAGTAGTTTCCTTAAAGAGTTAGGTGCGTATGAGGAAATAAATACTTTATATAGTACTCAATGTTTATTGTGCATTATAGCTATAGTACTTTCGCTTACGCTGTGTTTAACATCTTTTTATGCCCATTTGCAGTATAATAGTACCAATTGCTAATGGTGTTCAAACTTTGTCTCATAAATAGTCTTATATCTCACGTATTGGTGTATTTTATTTTTCTGTACTTTTCAGGAGTGGTTAGGGGTTTTATGTTCCTTCAAGCCCACACTATAGAAATATTATGAAGTTAACAAGTTCACAGACACGACATTTCGTGAGTATATACTCCTAATCAAGACCTTCTTGTACGTGACAACTATAAACCCATGATTTGCAGATACGCCATCACATGAGATAGGCGACAATATTAGAATAAAAAGTTCGTCATATTTACTATCCCTTGCCGTGTAGTGGTTAATGCGTAAGGCTTCGAATTTGAATTGGGGAGGCGCTCAGTTTCGAGTCGTGCAGTCAACTATACTGAATAAGAGTTTGTCGAGTTTCCGTCAGTTTCACTAGGCGACGTCGGAATGGTACAGAGCTATTACCCTTCCATGTGAAGGGCTCAGGTTGCCTGCCTAGCCCATGGACATAAAAGTTAAATGTTGGTCCCTTGGGTACTTCTGGAAATACAGTAACACTTAACCGGCGGAAATAGTGTAAGTTGCATGATATAATGCAAAACATATCCGCTCTCACTTTAGTACATAATTGATAACATCCAGCGAACATTTGATATATAAAAAATGAAAATGTACTTACTGTACGATTTTACTATCAGAAATGTCAAGAAATGTGCATCCTGAAAGTTCTGACAAAATTACGTGTACCACTACTATTAAACTGAAAGTGAATAATTCAGGTGAAAAATTCGAAGTCAGGTTGTGTTTTTCGTATTCGAACTAGAGACGAAAGAATGCAATGTTTGAACGAATTTGAAAATCAACTTATAAATCAATGATCCTCAGTTGGGAATGTAAATCAAAAGCGAGTGGCCAATAATAGTCCGTAGCTTTGATCTGATAACAGCACATGGTTAAGGATTGTTTTTGTGTTTCCGAATTTTTCTACCGTGGAAATGGGAGAGGCTGTGAAGGTTTATAGAAAGTGGCTGGGTGGGGGATTTCGCTTAGTAATTTGAAAGTAAGAAATGGGAGAATGTACCTGACAACATTAAATTTTGGACCAGTCCCTGTGGTTTTGGACGCGGATTTCTGGGGTGATACTGGGAAGATATGCAGATTCTATTATTTTTCGACCGTCTTGTCTTGAGCTTTCTTCAGTTTAACCAGACGAATGCTGGGATGGTATCTAGACGTAAGGCTCTAGTCGCTACCTTTCCTTTTTTCGAGGCACGTTATTCCTCAGAGCTTTTTTACGGGATTAGGCCATAGAATGGTGAAATGCACGCATGTAGTCACATCGTATCAAACTGGAAATTCGATCACGTAATACATGAACGCAGAAATTAAATTAAAACTGAACATCAGCTTATTACGAGACATTTTAAACTGAAGTGAAGACCCCGGAACATTGCTTCCACCCATATACACTAAAATGATCATCAGAAATTGAAGGGTGAATTCCTCACACCGAGACAAGAAAGAGTCTCGTAGGTGGAATGTTGACAAATGCGTAATTTCGAAGCTAGAGGCTCCAAAATGTGGCGTTAGCATTTAATTGAGTAAATTTTATGATTGCGAAGGAAATACAGCGTAGAAGGAGTTACCCAGGGAAGACTCATTGTCAAGTAATTGACATAGTGCAGTAGACAAGCATGGAAGTTTCGTCTAAGTTGTATGGTTTAATCATAAACTTTGCTCAGACACAGTCCTTAGGTGCAGCTTTGATTGTAATTTGCTAAGCCGACACGTATGACGTCATCGTTTGTAGAGATATGTCAGATGCTACGTCATGATTTTTTTTTTCTGTCTGCTGAATTCTTTCTTCAGTTTGACAATATCTTTTATTAACATCGTGTATGTTAAGTTATAGGTTATCCTATATAAAACAATCGGATCCCTCATACATGTACCAAATTACCCCTGATGGGATGTTCAGTCGAAGTAAAAAAATACTGAACCACCACCTTAATCATTTGAGGCTTAAGATGAATAGGAATTGCGAGGGTTAAACAATATTACAAGCTCTGAGCAGAACATGCAAATAATAGAGAGTAGTTCATTATTTTGTCGCTCACTTCATATCCGGTGAATTTACACATGTCAGTTTGCTTGTGTTTACTTTTTGTGTTTTATTTCTAGGATGTCCATATGGTTCCCTGATCGAAGGTCACCTGAGTGATAGGTTACAGACCAAAGAAAGTCGGTTGCTTTTACTGGACTTCCTGCTGTCTGAACTCGAAGCTGCGAGAATGCTTTATGTGAATAAGCCTGACTTAAATAAAACCATGCAAGTAGAACTGGTAAGTAATAAGTCAGTTTTATTGGCACATAATTTTTTATGGGACTCAAAATATTTTCAGGTTTCACCCATTCGCATCAGTAACTAAATATCTCTGTTCGTTAAGGTGGCAGAAAAGAAAATAGCCCGTCTAACATCTTGATATTCGCCAGCGTCAGTCGCAATGGGCAGCCTTGGGGTTCCATCGGAAGAATTCTCGATTACGAGAGAGTACGCTTCTTTTGTTCCACCTCGTCCAGTAGTAAGGAATAAATTTACTTCTTTATTACTACGACTTGCTATCATATTATGCAAGCAGGCCAAAAGAAGCTAAACCCAGCCCCAGATCTAGTAATTACGGTGAATTGACTGCTAATTCTGTTTCTGCAATTTTTTTCTGAACTTTCTCCGACTATTTCAAGCAAGAACTTGTGTTTGGTAGGCATATAAATTTTGCCGAAATTAAGTTTTCCTTAATTTTTATAAACCTTACGGTAGCAGTTCTATGTTAACGTTAAACTTGCATATACATACTTCGTGTGGCATCTTTGGGCCACAGCAGTAGCAGCTGTTTTAGGCGTGAATTTAAGAACTTCGAATTGCCCATTTCAGTGTCTGGATGTTACTGCTTGATGCTTGGAAGGTTTATTTAAATGACGTAGCTAATGTCACTTTTGTTTATACACCTTTCTATTTTTATGTGCTATAATAAAATTTTTCTTGCCTCTTGGCGACTAATTGAATCGAATTCGTAGATTTCTTTAACCTTTCGTTCGTATTGTGTGATATGTACAATCTACTTTTTTCTGTTTTTTAACCACCGATACTTTAACCAATTCCTTGTGAGCAATATGCTTCTGAACAGCACAATTCGTTGGACTTACAGCCAAGGTTCGCCCTAGACGAGCAGTGGTTTTACGAAAATTATTCTTGTTCTTGTAGCTTCCTAATAAAAAGACATTTTGCTTTGTTTTCTTTTTAACCGTTCTCTTCATCTATGCTGACGTTCGACGTCTTTAGCTGTTTTGTCCTTCAATAGCTCAATTTGCGTTTAATCTACCGATCCGTTTATTTTACTCTTCCTGTTTTCTAGATTTATTCCTCATTCTTTCTTTCTGTAAATATTTTTCCCACGTAACATAATTTGTTTAATCTATTTCTATAGGCTGCCTCTTTCTTCTGCTTTATTTTCCATAACCTAGAAAAGAATAAAGGAGCGGTCTCCAATTAATAGATATACATAGTCATATTATATGTACAGTGGCCAGGAAACAGGGACAGGACCGGCAAACTGCGGGACTGTCGCCCCAAAAGGCTTCTGCCACTAACTGGGAGGAGACCCCTTAATTCCTCTTGCTAAGGCTTAAGGGAACCGACCGGGGTAGACGTCTGTCCAATCCATTCGTTCACGTCGTGGGTCCTGTTAGTACCGAAGCTACTACTTGGCGAACTTACATGGATGGGCTGCTCACCAACCCGCATTAGCAGACA